>CABEGB010000622.1:359200-444442 GCA_901521435.1 Crematogaster levior
ATAAGTTTAGACTAGATGGACCTAATCACGAAGCAATTTTTTTTAGCGGCTGATATTCGGTTTTAAGGGTGGAAACACCCTCTTGAAAAAAATCGGTTTTTCTCTTTCGGAGCGAATATCTCCGAAACTAAAAAAGATAGAACAAAAATTCAAACTGGGTATTAAATGGTTTGATGAGTACTATAAAATAATGTAAAATTTTTTTTTGCTTTTTTTAATTTTCAAAAAATCTTACTTACCCCTTTAACTTTTTTTTCAAAATTTTGAATTTCTGTTTTCACCAAATTAAAGGTTATTTTTTTACGAATTCAAATTTTGAATTTCTGTTTTCACCAAATTAAAGGTTATTTTTTTACGAATTCATCCATGTATATTAAAGTTATGTTGCGTAATATCATTTTTGGGAATTAATTATAAACGCCTCCGTACATACGCTGTTTGTGTCGGTCCACGCGCTCCATTCTTCGCGCAACGCATTTTTCTGTAATCAAAAGATGACGAATATACTCGGAGAACATATCCATATATAATCACAAAAGTTTTTATCTCATGCTAGATGAATCTCATAACTTGAGCACTTATATAAAATTTAAAACAAGTTTGAAGGTCTATAAGACGAATAATTTTATCGCTGGAGGAAATACAAAATTCCGTCGCTTTGCGAGCATCAGTTTAATACGTAACATCGTACATTTTATTGTGTACCGTTAATTAAATTGTGTGAACTATTAATCGTTGCAGTTTTATAGGTATCAATATTTTGTAAATATTGTTTGTTAATACGTATCTATTAATGTTTATATATATATATACAGGGTGACCCATTTTAACTTAGGCAGCCAAATAACTCGAAAAATAAGCACACTACGAAAAAATGTTTAGAATCAAAATTTCGTCATTTCGAGGGGGACGTACAATGACGTTAAAATCAGCCCCCCCACCCCTCCCCCTGGGCGGTGAGGGGGGGCAAGTTTGAAATCTTAAATGGGAACCCCTATTTTTTATTGCATATTCGGAATCTTTGGCTAAAAACACATACAATTTGTCTGAAACATTTTTTTCGATTCATGATAGATGGCGCTGTAATCGACGAAATTCAATTTCTTCGATTTCTCTTACTGAGAACCCATGCTTACGATTCTGCAATAAATTAACAATAAAAATTACTGAGAACCCATGCTTACGATTCTGCAATAAATTAACAATAAAAATACTACGTTTTCATTGTTAATACTTGAAATTAGTCTTAAAACAAACTTCTCATTATTTTTTATTACTCATTAATTACTTCTCAAGAAACTGTTTTTACTGCGTAACCCAGGAACAACGACGTGGACGTAGCAGTTTTCTGTTCCCTTCGGGGTGCTTGATTAACGTGAGTCCCCTCGCCTCTCACAATTCGGGGTGCTTGAACGTGTGGTAACCCAGCCAGTGAAGGCAAGGTCGTGTGGTGACCCAACCAGTTAAGGCAAGGTCGTGTGGTGACCCAACCAGTTAAGGCAAGGTCAAGTAGTGACCCAGCCAGTGAAGGCAAGGTCGTGTGGTGACCCAACCAGTTAAGGCAAGGTCGTGTGGTGACCCAACCAGTTAAGGCAAGGTCAAGTAGTGACCCAGCCAGTGAAGGCAAGGTCGTGTGGTGACCCAACCAGTTAAGGCAAGGTCAAGTAGTGACCCAGCCAGTGAAGGCAAGGTCGTGTGGTGACCCAACCAGTTAAGGCAAGATTGCATTGTTATCAGCTCTCTCCACATGGAGGAGATGCTCAAAGTGTGCACCATTATTTTCTAAGGATAACAGTAATCGACAGCGAAAGTTACGTTGTACATTTTCTAGCATTAAAGGAGTTATAGCTTCACAAGCTCTTCTTATTCTTTCCATCATATTCAATCTTGTCGTTGGAGCTTCACTATACACTGCATCTTTAACGTATCCCCATAAAAAGAAATCAAGGGGGTTCAAATCCGGTGATCTCGGAGGCCACAGAACTGGTCCACCCCGCCCTATCCACCGATTTGGGAACCTTTGATTCAAAAACATCCGTACAATACGAGCATAATGAGCAGGAGCACCATCTTGTTGATACCATAAATTTAGTCTAACTGCAAGGGGAACATTCTCTAGGTATGCTGGCAAATCATTTTCGAGGAATTCTAAATACATTGGACTATTAATTGGACGTTCAAAAAAATGAGGTCCAATGACTTGGCCATTGCAAATGCCTACCCATACATATAAACTTCAACGATGTTGATTAAGCACCTCACGATACCAATGTGGATTTTCTGGTGACCAATAGTGGCAATTATGCCTATTGAGACTACCATTGCTGATGAATGTTGCTTCATCACTGAAACAAACATTACTAAAAAAGTCTGGATTCTGATCTAACATCTCAAGAGCCCATCTACAAAATTGTACTCTGAGTACGCAGTCGGCCTCACTTAATTCCTGTACCAGAGTAATATGATACGGATGGTAATTGACTGATCGTAACAATCTATGTGCCGTAGTTTGATGGATTCCCAGTTCTCGTTCTATTTGACGGGTACTAATATGGGGATTTTGATGAACCATAGCCAAAACTGCGAGCAATCTAGGGTCATTATTATTATGAAGTCTATTCCTTCGCCTTTCGCGATGAAGTGGATTATTACGAGATCTCCTTTCAATGTTTATAATTTGTTGATCAGTAGGATGGCGGCGATTTGGGAATCGCTCCGCATAAGTACGGGCAGTAAGTCTGTAATTTCTACCACATTCACCAAAGGTTATAAGAATATCGACTACTTCTGTAGGCGTATAATTTGCCATTTTACCAGAATTTTATCAGAGTACAAATGTTAAAAAAATACATAAACACTTGTGACTTTGGCACTAAATGGACAAAATTTTGGAGGGATACTTAGAGGAACTCCATCAGATGGAAAGTCCAAAATGTCTCGGTACTTCGGACCATTCAAGTTGCCTAAAGGGCAGGTTACGCTAAAAGCAGTTTCTTGAGAAGTAATTAATGAGTAATAAAAAATAATGAGAAGTTTGTTTTAAGACTAATTTCGAGTATTAACAATGAAAACGTAGTATTTTTATTGTTAATTTATTGCAGAATCGTAAGCATGGGTTCTCAGTAAGAGAAATCGAAGAAATTGAATTTCGTCGATTACAGCGCCATCTACCATGAATCGAGAAAAATGTTTCAGACAAATTGTATGTGTTTTTAGCCAAAGATTCCGAATATGCAATAAAAAATAGGGGTTTCCCATTTAAGATTTCAAACTTGCCCCCCCTCACCGCCCAGGGGGAGGGGTGGGGGGGCTGATTTTAACGTCATTGTACGTCCCCCTCGAAATGACGAAATTTTGATTCTAAACATTTTTTCGTAGTGTGCTTATTTTTCGAGTTATTTGGCTGCCTAAGTTAAAATGGGTCACCCTGTATATATATAGTGTTTATATATATTTTCATACAATTATTCTTTTATAGTTTTTAAAATTAGCACATAAATTTTTATATATTGTATTTTTTTTACCTTATAGGCATCAACTTTATCGACTCGCTACTTGGCTACGACAGAGCTTCTCTTTCTCCTATAACTTTCCGCAATACAAAAATATAATAAAACAATGTTTATAATAAACTTAATCACATAAGTATATTTTTCTGATACTACACATGTTATATATAATATAAGACTATCATAATATATGTATACAGGGTGTTTGATAATTCGAACGTCAACCGTAAAATGCAAGTAGAGTAGGTTAAACTGAGTAGAAAAGTCCTGTATCATTTTGCGATTTTCGTAATAATTAATGAGATATTAATTAAAGAAGATCGACCAATACGCGCGAATCTAAGCGCGCGGCGAGAAGAGACAACCCACGATTATTGTGTAGCGTTTGAGTGCGCGGGGAGAAGGAACAGCCTACCGAGAGGGAGAGAGAGAGAGAGAGATGCAAAACAATGCGAGAGAACAATTCGGGGCGGTCGCCGCGGTATTCTAGTATTACGCGCTTCTCGCAACGCTTTGTCACGCGCCTAAACAATCGCGTAACAATGGTTGTGGCTATCCCTTCTCCCCGCGCGCTAAAATGCTAGACAATAACGGTAGGCTGTTCCTTCTCCCCGCGTACTCAAACGCTACACAATAATCGTGGGTTGTCTCTTCTCGCCGCGCGCTTAGATTCGCGCGTATTGGTCGATCTTCTTTAATTAATATCTCATTAATTATTACGAAAATCGCAAAATGATACAGGACTTTTCTACTCAGTTTAACCTACTCTACTTGCATTTTACGGTTGACGTTCGAATTATCAAACACCCTGTATATCATAATACATATGATATATACAGGGTGTCCCTAAATTCGCGCCCACGGAGTACAAGGCGTGATACTTTAGGCTAAAAGAAATAACTTTTTCCTTTAGCAAAATTGCGTGCGATAAGTAGTTTTTGAAGGAGAACAGGTTGAAGTAAACCAATAGGCGTTCTGGTGTAAGTGGCGCTCAGGGCCGGCGCGCGCGCTTTGCTCACTTGTATCAAATTCTTGACTAGTATTTACAAGTAATGTTAAAACATTAATGCTTTGTTATAATTAGTTTACTATGAATTTTTTTTTATTGTTAGTTATGATTTTATTTTAATTATACATATAATTAGTTAGATTATACTTAAGACTCAAATAATAAGAATCAACTTGAATACTGAACCGTGATCTTTTTCCATATTGTATTGTAAACTAATTATAACAAAGCATTAATGTTTTAACATTACTTGTAAATACTAGTCAAGAATTTGATACAAGTGAGCGAAGCGCGCGCGCCGGCCCTGAGCGCCACTTACACCAGAACGCCTATTGGTTTACTTCAACCTGCTCTCCTTCAAAAACTACTTATCGCACGCAATTTTGCTAAAGGAAAAAGTTATTTCTTTTAACAATAAACAATTAATATATTCGTGCCCGCGTATTACTAAATAGTAAGAATTGAAACTTTGATTCGCCTTTTTTACGGTCGTGCCAAGATCTTTTTTGGCCAATCAAGGATCTGCGCTATCGCAGTACACAATTAAACATAAGTTGCGCGTCGACACACTGTCGCCCTTTAAACGCAACCACAATCACCAACTTAAAATCAATTTGATTTCAAATGTTGGTGTTAATAATACCCCCCATCCCCTACATTATTTCTTTTAGTCTAAAGTATCACTCCTTGTACTCCGTGGGCGCGAATTTAGGAACACCCTGTATGTATATCGCGAGAGGAAAATTAAATTCGTCAAGAAAATAATTACTTATTTAAATCTTTGGTAAAGAAACATTAAAGATTATCGTCTAGATGATCCAACGCAACGAAATAAACGGGTGTACTATAACGTACATGTAATATTTCCTATTTATATAAACATCATTATATTTATGAATGAAACACGAATGAAAATGAATACACCTAAATATAGTCAAATCGATTTATTTCATGCGTAATTATATGATACTAATTACATACTAACTTTCATCTGACCATTTTTATCAGCTGCTTCGTTTTTAAGATATTCTACTGTTTCTTTTAAAAAATGGAACATTTTATAAGAAGCAATACAGAAATATGACTTGCATTACTGTTGATCATATTATTTGTATATAAAACTCTTCGGTATATATGTTTCTGATTGTAAGAGTATCAAAGTCTAAGAGAGTATCAAAGTCTAACAAAATAAGGAAGTTATTGAATCATTGAGTGGTTCAAAGGTTGAAAAATTAGTTGGTATAAAAGCCATCTCTTTCTTCATTTCATTCATATGTTATTTAACGTGTTGTGCGTGTGATACTTTACGCAAAAAATTTTCATAACCGTTACTCAAGCATTTGTGCCAAAATTGTTATAAATGTAGCAAACGTTATAAATTTGTTAATTACAACGTTCCACATTGCAAATCTGGTTGTCACTCCCGTTAATCATCGTGAAGTAGAACTCCACGATGCAATTTCCAGCTTGATAAGAAATTCTATAAACAATTATGATACAATTGAATACGATTGGGAACTTGATTTTGATGATCCATCGGAACCTCATGATGTACAACTTGTAGATTCGTATGATTTTCATACTGAAGAAGACAGCTACGAAGATGAAATTTGTATTATAGATGACGAAGGTGGAAGTGTAGATTTAAATTATAAAAGAAAAGCGGTGGAATATTGGAATAGTGGGAAAAAAAGACGTTTATCCCTTTCTGTTGTACAGAATCGTTTTAAAAAGGTAAATTCTCTTAAGAAATAAGCATAGTACTAACTGCAGATGAATGAATATTATTATTAATAATAAATAGTTGTTTATAATTGATAAAAAAAAGTTGATAATAAGAGAAGTCAGGAATAACGTTTTTGAGTCGCATGTTTATTTGCACTCGATTCGCATTAATTTTGCTTATGTTTAATATAATTTTTTTTTATATTTAAATATTGGATTTTTTCTTTTATAGGTAAAACACATTTCGCAATTGTACCGATGGCAAGAGTATGTAATGCGTGGAGGAACAAACAGAGACAAATTGATATTTATTGCTGAATATGTACTGATAAAATTTCAAGAAGCTATTGAGAGAGGATCTATCATTCATGATATAGATTTACGAAGGTGGGCGCTAGAAGCAAAAGAGCAAGTTGATTTTACTACGTTTAGAGCAGGACATTGGTGGATATAAAATTTTAAAAAGGCTCATCACATTACATCACGTAAAATAACAAAATTTAAATCGCAATCTAATTCACAATCTGATGTACTGATACGTCAAAATGCAGAAGAATTTGTGAAAACTGTAAAACCACATATTGATGTAATTGGTGAAGGATCAACTTATAATGCAGATGAAAGCGGATTTAATCTAGAAATACATTCTGGAAGAACATTAGCTAATATGGGAGCAAAGACAATCGAAGCTACTATTCAATCTTTATCTTCTATAAGTCACAGTTATACTATTATGCCAATTATATCTGCGGATGGATCTCTTCTTTCGCCTCTATATATAGTCTTGAAAGAAATTACTGGATCATTTGGTCCACGAGTAGAAGAAACCCTTTTTCGACCTGTTAATGTTTACATTGCGGCTTCAAAATCCGGAAAGCTTACAACTCAACACTTTAAAAATTGGTTTTTAGAAGTATATCTTCCAAATACTAAAGAGAAAAGTTTGCTATTGTTAGATTCATGGACAGGCCATTGTCCAGAACAATTAATAGAACATATACCAAAAGACAAACAAGTAACTATTTTAACAACCTTTAGATGTTTTTGGCTTCAGAATCTGGAAAAATTTTATTCGAAGCTTTTCTGATAATGTTATTTTACATAATTACGATGTAAATTTACATTTACGCAATAACATCATAAAATTACAGTCTTTGACACATAATCAACTTTCTTCTCCAAGATTTAAAAATTTATTTAAATATAGTTGGTATAAAAGTGGTTATTTATCAACAAGGCCGGAAAAGTTTGAGAATCCAATCAATTATTGTTATTTTAAAGAAGAAAAGAATATACCAAAATGCAGCATTTGTGGTAAAATGGCTTTTATACGTTGTGCGTGGTGCAAAAATTATTTTTGTTTTGACCATTTCTTTGAACAATATCATTATTGTAACAATTATATAAAATAAATATCTTATTTCTGTTAAAATAAAACCGAAAAGAAACTGTTCATAAAAATACCGGAGAGTTTTATATACAAATAATAATACTAACAATAATATAAGTCATATTTTTGTATTGCTTCTTACAAGATGTTTCATTTAAATAGAAACAGTAGAATATCTTAAAAACGAAACAACTGACAAAAATGGTCAGATGAAAATTAGTATGTAATTAGAATCATATAATTAATTATAACTTCTTATATAATACGTGTTTTTTTATATGTATACTTATACATATGTATACATATGTATGTGCGTTTGCTGTATTTCTGGATCTATTTACGCATGAAATAAATCGATTTGACTATATTTAGGTGTATTCATTTTCATTCGTGTTTCATTCATAAATATAATGATGTTTATATAAATAGGAAATATTACATGTACGTTATAGTACACCCGTTTATTTCGTTGCGTTGGATCATCTAGACGATAATCTTTAATGTTTCTTTACCAAAGATTTAAATAAGTAATTATTTTCTTGACGAATTTAATTTTCCTCTCGCGATATACATATATATCATATGTATTATGATATATACATATATTATGATAACTATATTATATATAACATGTGTAATATACAAAAATCACTAACGTGATTAAGTTTATTATAAACATCTGTTTTATCATATTTTTGTATTGCGGAAAGTTATAGGAGAAAGAGAAGCTCTGTCGTAGCCAAGTAGCGAGTCGATAAAGTTGAGAGTATGCCTATAAGGGCGTAAAAAAAATACAATAAATAAAAATTTATGTGCTAATTTTAAAAACTATAAAAGAATAATTGTATGAAAATATATATAAACACTATATATATATATAAAACATTAATAGATACGTATTAACAAACAATATTTACAAAATATTGATACCTATAAAACTGCAACGATTAATAGTTCACACAATTTAATTAACGGTACACAATAAAATGTACGATGTTACGTATTAAACTGATGCTCGCAAAGCGACGGAATTTTGTATTTCCTCCAGCGATAAAATTATTCGTCTTATAGACCTTCAAACTTGTTTTAAATTTTATATAAGTGCTCAAGTTATGAGATTCATCAAGCATGAGATGAAAACTTTCGTGATTATATATGGATATGTTCTCCAAGTATATTCGTCATCTTTTGATTACAGAAAAATGCGTTGCGCGAAGAATCGAGCGCGTGGACCGACACAAACAGCGTATGTACGGAGGCGTTTATAATTAATTCCCAAAAATGATATTACGCAACATAACTTTAATATACATGGATGAATTCGTAAAAAAATAACCTTTAATTTGGTGAAAACAGAAATTCAAAATTTTGAAAAAAAAGTTAAAGGGGTAAGATTTTTTGAAAATTAAAAAAAGCAAAAAAAAATTTTTTACATTATTTTATAGTACTCATCAAACCATTTAATACCCAGTTTGAATTTTTGTTCTATCTTTTTTAGTTTCGGAGATATTCGCTCCGAAAGAGAAAAACCGATTTTTTTCAAGAGGGTGTTTCCACCCTTAAAACCGAATATCAGCCGCTAAAAAAAATTGCTTCGTGATTAGGTCCATCTAGTCTAAACTTATGCAAAGTTTCAGATTTTTTTGAATTTTACACTTGCCGAACTTCCCTTGTTAGCTATATTCCCCTCTACTGGCAGTTAATAACGACACTAACGACAATAAACATAACTTGTAATGATTGTTTGTCCCCATTGCTCAGATCCGTTCTTTATATCCGTTCTTACATTGTAAGTGTCGGTCACGATCCACGGCACCAACGAGAATTTTGAATAGTTAACCGCTAACTTGTTTCCTTATACACTTGGATAGGCCCATAGAATGTAAGTACCACAAGTACTATGATTGTTATCCTAATTAATAATGGTACTCGCGCATTTACACCGAAAGAAGTATAACTACACAATTCGTACGCGGAATACTTGGGTCGTTGTATAATAAGAAAGCGAACCGAATAATAATTGTATTCGCGCGGCTACACCGCATATAACACACAATTCTTACGCGGAAAATTTGCTTGGATTGTTAAATAGAATATTGTAGAATGAACATCGCGTGACGTTTAGATCAGAGACACTTCCCTGAAGATACGGATAGAAGATGACCCCTTGTGATCATCATCTGGTGTGACACCTCCAGGATATGGACCAACATTCTCTCGCCAGCTAACGAAGAAGAATAGTCACAATAGTTCTTTATGCTCTGACAGATTTATTGTATAATTATTTAATTATTTATTGGTTTCGGTGTCAATACGTAACGCGGTTTCTAAAAAATAGTTATATTGAGATGTATTAAAACACAAGCGTGAGATTATATGGAGTTAATATATAGGAAACGACCTAGATAGTTATTTGATGTGCACAGTTATCATATGTTTCGCTGAAGAAGACCCCGTGAGGTCGAAACGTCCGAACGTTCTGTTAGAGTGAATCGTTTAATGTATATATCTGACCACTCAATCAGTCATTAAAGTTTTTTTATATAATCTATTATCATCCACAGATGCTCGTTATTTTACATTGGCCTGATCGTTTGATCCCAATTTCAAAAATTTTTTTACTTATGAGAACCGTAGTAATAAACGGCCAACAGATGAGAACCGTATTAAGAAACGGCCAACTTTCGTGAGCTTTTCTTGCTGACCTGGCAAGCACGAATTATCCTGCTGAGAAGGCGGCTCGTGGATCTCCACAACATTCGGAATCTCGGCTCCCTTAAGAATCCCTCGTCACGTCCTGTCGCGATCCAGGCTCGATCAAGAAGAAGACCGAAGCACGGTTTTCTTTTAGGAGATGAAGGCATTGACGTACTGGACGGAGCGTACAGGCGCGGGGAGTGAAGATTTTGGGGAGGAGGGGGCCGCCATATTGTCTGGCGACATTAGTAATGCCATCTGGTGCAGGGAGCAAGAATATAAAAGAAAATATTGTTTGTGACCACATTTGTGACATTGTCAAGATTTAGAAGTATTATTTTTCTAATTTTTGTACTGAAAAATAGTGAAAAATGCCACTTTGTGTTGCAATCGGCTGCTGCAATAAAAGTTACCGAAAGACTAAAGGTCAAATAAGTGTAGAACAAAATGTTAAAATCACATATCACCGGCAAGTATATATTGCATTCATAACTTACAAAATATGTACTGTTCTTTTATATCAATAAAGTAAGATTTTTAATTAAAAGTTTACTACTTAAACATATTTGTTCCAAACACTAGTTAGTTTTTATGTGGCATTTTATAAAAGAACTTTATTTGTTATTAAATGAAATTGATTTTATATAAAATTAAGTTGTTTTATCTCATTAGATTTCCACAAGATGAAGAAAAAAAATTAACTTGGATAAAAATTATGGGTCTTCGTAAGGAAACTTTACCCAAGTCTCCACATTTATGTTCATTGCATTTTTCGAAGAACGATTTTGATTGTACCTCTCTGACGCGAACACGATTAAAAGAAGATGCTATTCCAATTGTAAATATAATTTTATAATTTGATTTTCATTGTGTTTGTAATTTTCATAACTTTAAATGCATATACCATCTTGAATTATATTCTGATTATGGATTCTTCTACAGAATATTGTCTTATTTATTTGTAATATTGATATTTATTATTATAAATTATATTACTCAGTAGTTAGATTTTATTTGACTTTCATATTTCTTGGTTTATACTTTATTATTAATTGCCAGATATATCAATTATTAGATTATCATTATATAGCATTTATGAATTAATAAATATATTAAAATCTGTTTTATACATAAAGCCAAATATCTCAGAAGATACAGAAGAAGCTGAAATTCCATCTTCAGTTAATTCAGAATCAGTGGACAATAATGATTTGAAAGTAAGTACTTCTCTTGAGATTAATTACAATTAACTAATTACACAATTAAATTAACATAACAATATTATATTCACAGATGAATATTTCAGATGAACATTTACAGATGAATATTTCAGAAAGTAATGATGAAAGTGAGACGATTGCAACTTCCTGTAAAGTATGAAATAATTTTCATCTTTGATATTTATGTTAAAATTTGATGGAATATTTTCATTTCTTGTGCATTATGAATAAACAATGATTAAAATTTTTAATTTTACAATTATAGTTGGTGTCAGAAACAGAAAAACAAACACTCAAACGTACTATAGAACAAGATATTGATGATAACAATGAAATTATATTTAAAAAAAAAAGACGTTGTTCAACATTTAATACTGACACTGAAAGATTAGACGAATCACGAAGAGTAAAATTTTTACTCAAAGTTTTAGCCAATCAAAAAGCATATTATCAACGGCAGATGCGAGTATTGAGGCAGAAAAACAAGCGTCAAGAAAAACGGATCATACAATTAAATACAATGTTAGAAGAACTGAAACAGAAAAATTTATTGGCAGATGAACATGTAGACATATTAAGGAAAATTGGTGAGTGTAATGTAGACTTGTTTAAGCGATTTATAGCAAAATGCACAAATAATAATACATTAACTAATAATAGAAAAGAATGTCTTAGTAAAGTATATTCTCCAGAACTTCGAAAATTTGCTTTAACATTACATTACTATTCGCCTAAAGCTTATAACTATATACGTAAACACTTTGATTCATGTCTTCCACATCCAAAATCAATAAGTGCATGGTATAAATCAATCAATGGAAATTCTGGTTTTATGAAAGAAGCATTAAAAAGTATTTCTGACCGTGTAAAAGCAACAGATTATCCATTAATTGGCACCTTAATTTTTGATGAGATGTCAATTAGACAACATATTGAATACGATGGTGAAAAATATAGTGGTTATGTTGATTTTGGAAATGAAATTATAAGCGATAATGCTACTATTGCCAAAGATGCTTTAGTTTTTCTTTTTGTATGTATGAATGCTGCTTGGAAAGTACCTGTGGGCTATTTTCTTATAAATGGAATAACAGCGGATCAGAAGAGTAGTCTGATTCGTCAATGCATCTGCTTGTTGCATGATTCTGGTGTGAGAGTTATTGGTTTAACTTTTGATGGTGCTGCTACCAATTTTTCTACTGCAAAAGAATTACAATGTAATTTAATACCTAATTCTTTACAGACTTGGTTCCCTCATCCGGTTACAAAGGAAAAAATATTTATTTTTCCTGATCCATGTCATATGATAAAGCTTGTTCGTAACATGTTTGGGGATTTTAAAATCATTATGAATGGATCAAATCAACTTATTAAGTGGCAGTATATTACAGATCTTTATAATTTACAAAAACAAGAACGTTTGCATTTAGCTAATAAACTACGATCACCACATATTTATTTTCAAAAACAAAAAATGAAAGTTCGTTTTGCTACTCAATTATTTAGTAAGTCAATTGCTCAAGCACTTCAAGTTTGTAAAGAACATTTAAATCTTCCACAGTTTCAGAATTGTTCAGCAACAATAGAATTTTTATCTAAATTTAATGATTTATTTGATATATTTAATTCCAAAAATATGAATCAAATAAATTATAAACAACCTATTAATTCTTTGAATTGTACAAAAATAATGGATAAATTGGAAGAATGTAAAACTTATATTTTGAATCTGCAACTTCAAGATGGAACTCGAATTGTTGATTCTACAAGAAAAACTGGTTTTATTGGATTTGTGATATGTATCGAAAGTTTAAAAGGATTATACAATGAAGTTTGTGAAAATCAGAAAATTTTGAACAATATTCCAGCATACAAAATAAGCCAAGATCATATTGAATTATTTTTTGGTTGCATTAGATCTAAAGGGGGTTATAATAATAATCCAACAGCTCGCCAGTTTAAAGCAGCTATGAAAAGATTATTAATTTATTCTGAAATTCGAGATTCGGGTACTGGTAATTGTATACCTCTTGAAAATATTGCAATTTTGACTTCTTCACAAAGTAGTGTACAAATAATCAATACTTCGAGTTCATTGAAATCATTTAATGACGATATGCAATTAAATTATGATTTTGCAAATGTTATAGAAGATCACAGTTACTTTCCAGATATTTGTAGAATCACTGAATTTTCTTCACGAATTATAACGTATATTGCTGGATTTGTAGTAAAATACCTTCAAAAAGTCTTGTATTGTGAAGAATGCGTTAATGCACTAACTTCAGATGATAAAATAGACGAAACCTTTTTTTTAATACAAATAAAAAGCCGTGGTAATTTACAATATCCGTCATCAAGTGTCACTAAAATTTGTTATGAAGCAGAAAGAGTCATCCGTTTTGCTTTGGCAGAAAGTGGAGGAAAATTGATGATGAAAAAATTTACAGAAACTTATCTTGTAAATTGCACTCTTGTAAAATTTATTGAATCGAATAATTTGTTTTTAAATTTAAAACAACATTCACACGATCAAAATTCTTTAGAAAATCATATTACACATTTAATTAAAGCAATTGCTTGCAAATATATAAAAGTTAGACTTTACCACATCGGCAAAGAAGCTATAGAAGATATACAAAGTGAAAGACACTTTCGTAATAAATTAACATTATTTAAAGGACAATAAACTCTTAAGTTTTGTAATAGATATAAGTATTTATAAGTTTTTTTATAAATATAAGTTTTATAAATATACGTTTTAAATATAAATATATGTTTTATAAATATACGTTGATAAATATAAATTCAGTAATAGATATAAATTTTGTAATAATAATATTAACATTAATTACGTAATACTCTTTTAATTGATAAATAAATTTATTCAGAAAATATTTTTAAATAAATTGTTTCATATATTTCATATAACCAACTAATGTAGTGATATTTTTATATTATTTATACAGAGAACAATAACTTTCATATTTTAGATATTTTTAAACATATGAAAAACATTTTTAACTAAAAAGTCATAATAATGTTGTTACATGTAATCAATGTTGTTAAAATTAAGTTCATTTTATTGATTATAAATTGTAATAACAATTTTAAAAATAGTTTTATACATACATACATAAACACGTATACAGTTTATTTAATGGTTGTGTGCAATGGAAAATAATTTTCTACAATAATTATATATATATAACGAAAATTATTGCAGAAAATTATTTTTAATTGCGTACAACCATTAAATTAACTTTTTCACACATGAAATCCTGTTCTCATGCAATGAAAGTAAAAATAATATCATGATATATATGTCAAATTTTAAACAGGGCGCCAAAATGTCGCCAGACAATATGGCCGATCCCCCGTCCCGCTGATATCGGTCCCCTTGCCCTAACATTGACCTTACCCTCCGTCCAGTACGTCAATGGATAAAGGAAAGAGAGAGAAAGATAGATGAGGTTGAGCCTCCCATTGGTCTGAGAACGCTATCTGCTGAGAGCGCCATCAGCGTCTAGTGACATTCTTATGAGAACGGCGCGATATTTTGAACATAATGTAAAACGTCATTTTTCAATCGATGACATGTTACAAATAATAATACTTAATGAGATTCGGACTGTTTATTATATCAAATATCTAGAATATAATCCGTCTTTTTCCAAGATCATAGCTGGACTAAATTTAAAATATAAGTAAATTTCACTTCTCAAGCAAAAGTAACTGTTTTAAGACTAATAAACCAAGCGCGCAATCTAGTAATTGAGAAAAGTATATAACATTCACATAATATTAATAGGTTATATCAAGATCCTAGCTGAACTGAATAAGACTGATTTTATTCTAGTTTTATATTTGATACAATAAGCAATCCGAATCTTATTAAGGGAGAACACCACTGTGACGTAGCGTTTTCAAGTGCTTTATTCGGTATTTTTTTTTGAGGAATTGGTTTGGTCAAAGGGAAAAAAAACTTTTAGGTTATATTGGACACATATTAAAGTATAGAAAACAATTTTTTTATTTGAAAAAAAATACAAAATGGCGGCGTGACAGTAACTTCAATATAAGTGATTTTTACTAGAGTTGCTCCACTGCAAGCACTAGAAGTGTCTAAAATTTGTTCTTGGAACAAAAAATGAAACATTTTCATGAAATATATTAGTTTTAGCGTGGAAGTACCTGGGGAAATTCAAAAATTTGAAAAAAAAAAAAATAGAGACAAGTTTGAAAAAAAAGTTTTATTTTTTAACAAAAATTTTCGTATAAAAAGTTGAATAACTTTTTAAATTTTTAATAAATCAAAAAAAACTCAGGTACTTCTCTTTGAAATCTATCTAAGAAGCTACAGTTAAAATTTAAAGTCGATTCAACAAAAATTGATTGAGTTCTACTGCTTGCAGATTTCCAAAACACCATTTCGAGATAATCGCGTTTAAAGTTTTCGGTATCAATAACTTCTCAATAACTTAAGAAATTTTTTACATACTAATCAGCAATGCCAGCTCCATACAGTTGCCCTTCTAAGTTAATATACTCTTCATTTTTGGCACACACGATTTCAAAGTATGGTAAAATAAAATGAGAAAGAAACTCAAAATAACAGTATATATTGCCGACAGCGTTTTTCGGCTGTTAGAGGGCTGTCAGAAAAATGCTTGAAACCCATCTAAAAAAATTTTTTTCAGCTATAAACGAATTTGCATCATATTTTTAAGGGTTTATAGGATTTTTTAAAGTCAAAAAAAAAAATCGATTTTTTGAAAATTTCACAGTGGTGTTCTCCCTTAAGTATTATTGTTTAATTATTTTTAACTAAAACAAATCGACAGAATCGGAAGAAACAATGGAACAAGCTTGCTAAGAAAAATGATCCAACAAATGAAATAAAATCTCAAAGAATTCAAACTCTCTTTCTCAATAACGCTATCTCTATTTCCCGTTCGATAGATTTCTTCTTCCGTCCCCGTTTCTTTTTTTACAAATGCTTTCTCTTGATCATGATTTTGAAAAATATCGAATAATTTTCCTTCCCCCACTTTCTTCACTCCTCAAACGAAACACACACAGTTAGATATATAGCCTAAAAATTTAATTCTTTTTATCCTTTGTAATAATACTGGACAGAATGTTAATCTATAATATAGTATAGTAGAGTTTTTTCCTTAAAAAGCTCTATGACTTTCGAACCAATATAATTTTCGAATCTCGAACACACACAATTACATTCACACGTACTACGCTTTAATTCTTGTTCTTCCACCATTAAAAATGTTCACACACATTTTTCTTTATTTGATTTTATGTAACACATTTACTTTTATTATTAATAAAAATTTACTTATATATTATAATATAAAATATTATAAAAAAATTATTTATTATAATCAATACTATATATTTTAATTTAAAATCAAAATCATTTTTATAATAAATTAAGATCGCACATTCGTTTCCCTGTCTTTCAAAATTGCACAAGATCCGATTCTTGATAATAGGGATTAAATTTCTTGACCAAAAACAGAATCGACGATCACATCACTTACGAAAGGTGTCTTTATGGACGTTGACCTATTTCTGGAGTTTTGAAAATTCGACTCATGTCATGTACTTCAGTGCGTGTACCTGTGAGAATAGTCCGTTAGCTTCATTATTTTTTCATTCTCACTTAGAAATCTTTTTTTTTATTTTAAAAATTACTTCCGGAAATAGCGACGAATTAACCAAGGGCGGTTTAGAAAATTTTTTTCGAAGGGACACAAAGCTGAAAATCCAATTTAGATCTATTTATGGTTGGAGTTGAGTATGCTTAAATAAACTTACAAAATTTCTCAGCAAACACCGAATTTAATGCAATATAACCTAGAAGTAACATGTAATATAACAGATGTTACACTCCATTTATATTATAGTTACATAATCTTAATTTATACATGCAATAAAACTAAGTTATGAAACTATAATATTACTTCGTTATTTATATGTTATAAAATATGAACAGTAATATAACTGTAATAATACATGTTATATAACAGTTGTTATATTTATGTTATATGGATATTATATAATTCGAAATTGTCGCGGAACTCCATAACCTCGCATAGCAATAACTACGTGCGATTTGCATATTTCCGATTCTCCGATCGGTCTTTTTCACTAGGAACAGCATCACGAATCGACGTTTTCGCACAGCGTGATTTTAATCAAAGGTAATCCATTATGTTTCTTAAGTAAATGTTTAAGAAATATAACATAAAATTGTAGAAAATATTACTCTACATAATTAATGTGATATGTCTTAAGTACAATATATTATATAATATTAGATAATTCATCATTCTTCCTACAAATTCTAGGTTATCTTTCTAGTTGTGAAAGTTGCAACAACCCAGTAAACACCATTTGTTACAGCAATATAACAAGGGAATAACAAATAATATAACACAAGTTATTTGTATGTTATATAACTGTAATATATCATGTGCATAACAAATAAAATATTACATTTGTATATTACTTTAATATAACATTGTTATTTTTATGGTATATAATATTTTTTATGTACATTTTATAGAATTGTTATATAACAAGATTATTTTAATATGAAATACACACTGTAACAGTTTAAACATGTTTTAATATTTTTTCTTATTATTTTTCTTGCCTTCACATATACTATTATACATGTAAAATATATAATGTGTAAAATTTATTGTATTTTAACAAAAATATAAAAAAATTAATATAGAAAGAATAAAAGTTTATGTTTTATTATATACATTGTTTATTATATGTTAATGAATATTTTTCACATACATTTATGTATAACATTATGTATTATGCATACATTATATATATAATAACAAACGAAATTTTTTCTTCTTTTATAATATATATTCATTAAATATATATAAAATACAAAGACAGATACAAAGAAACGATACATTATTTTAATGAAATTAATCTCTATGATGTATCAAAGGAATTATAACAGATTTTGCAGAATTAGGAAGCGATAATTGTAAACATTTTGTTTTAACTTCTTCAGCCGAGATAGTAATCGTATCAGGAAAAGAACAATTATCAATTACAACTATATTTAAATGTTTAGAATCACAAGGTTTTAAAAAAAGAGATTGTGTATTAGTAAGTTTACTGCCACAAAGATATACATTTCCATTTTGTAATAATATTTCATTTATCAGAATAATTATATTATCTGATATTAAACAGCAATTGTTCGGTTTTTTTGAAGAAATTATAAATTCTCTGTATTCCAAGCGAGATATTTGAGATGAATTATAATGTATAATAGGATATGTCTTTTGTAATATTTTTTCTACAGGAAGTACATTTTCTTCGTATAATCGATTTATTAATTGTTCTAAAGGTTTGGGTGAGTGCTTAATTTTTTGTCTTACTGTTTTTAAATAATTTTCAAAAGGAAAACAACTGAATTTATCAAGACAACCATGCATTTTGACTTCATCACTTAGATGTATTAAGTTATGAACATTGTACGTCATATTTTGTAGACCATATAATTTAGAAATATGTGATATAATTATTTATAATATTTATTTTTTAAATTTTATTTTTATTTTAATAGATAAAAAAAGCACATGTTTTTTTAATACTTTAAAACAAATACTCTATAACTAATACTCAGTTACTAATTCCATATTAATTAATACTCTATAATATATAAGATAAGATTAATTTTTATTTGCCAAAGAAAATATGTTATGAACTTTGTTTATGCTTATTATTATATAAGAAAAAAAATTTACTATTATATGAAAAAAATTTAATTTTATATTACATTGTACTGTTAAAAATATTCTAAAGGAACTATAATAAATAACAATTTATAATAAATCTTAGTATTTTTTCATTGAATTTTATGTAATAAATATTACCTGTACTTTCTAGCAATATAACAAAAAGATTTTTAAATGTATAACCGCACTATAACAATATTAAATAACCACAATATAATAATGTTATATTACATGTTACATTTATGAACGGGAAATTACAATAAACTGGTATCTTACAGGTAACATTTTTGTAATATTACTTGTAATATTCAGTTACAGTACAGTTATATAATGATTATATAAAAGTGTTTACTGGGAATATATCATATAATACTTATTGCAAATCCACAAATTATATAATTGTATGGATTTGCAACAAGTACGTAGTCTTTTATATTATTTTATATTTCCGTCACCAACAACAGACGCATTTTATGTGTAACGAAATCGATACCGAATCATGGTCATCAATATTACTAATCTGTATTTGTTTTTTATCGGACTGCCATTTATGTAAGTTTTTATTTTGATTTGTATAAATTTGCGCTTTTAAATGATTATTATAGTTCCTTCACATCATATTTATAGATATATTTGAAGAGGACCTAAATCACAGGTCGAAACGTAATAAACGTCAATTTTTATATCACTGGTGCCAGTTTGTAAGTCAGTTATTACCTTCTACTTTTATTTCTTATCACTGGCAAAGAAAAGATTTTCGCATTTTTTAATTTTCACCATTGACTTGAAAAAATGGTGCCTCCCACGAGAGGATTCTTTAACTACATCACCGAACAATATGGAAGGAACACCACAAGACTACTGAAAGCATGGATATCTACTCAAAAAAAGAGGTGCCTTCTCAAACAACAACTTACATTTCTGATCAGATGCAGAAAATACGACATTGTGCCTCCACACATTCTCAATTTGCGCTTGAACATCTCTCTATTTTGTTACAAAGCCGTACTTACATTCAACGCTCTTAAAGAACGTACTCAAAGAAGTATTTTGAATCTTGAACTCAAAGACGCTCATAGCCAAATCCACCACGTTAACATAAGAATTAGTGGAATAGAGGGGAAACTTGCTTCTCTTCTTCCTCCTGTTATAATTAACTCCTTTTTCACATATAACAAACAGAAAATAAACGCATTCAATGACACATACAAACACAAATCCATTAATAAATTCAATCATCTCTCATAAGGAAACTAAACACTACTTACAATCCATTTATAAATATGGACACTTCCAAGTGGATAATGAACATTAGCGACAAACGAGTTCCGGACTCAACACTAAACTTCTTGAGTTTAGGTGACAGGTTCGCGCTCCCTCTAAATAAGAAAGACTTGAAAGATCGTGTCAATTATTCAACTGGTATTGTTAAAAACTTCGAGAACGTATCTTACAAACTTGACAAAAAAGTCGCGGATTCCGCACGCAACTCCATTAGTAATGTTTTGACCAAATTTTTAAACGCTGACAAACACATTAACCTAACTGACAAATTCATTTTAAAGGAATTTCATGAATGCAAAAAATTCTTGAGACAGAACAAGGACTTACTTATCACCAAAGCTGACAAAGGACAGGTCACAGTTATAATCGAACGAAATAAATACGACAAACAAATGGAGACTTTACTTAATGACGAAACGACATACAAAAAACTAAAAAGAGACCCCACGAAATCACTTCAAAACAAAATGAATGATTTAATTAAAACATGGAAAACCAATTTAATCATAGACGAACAAACTTATAAAACATTGCGTTGCACCAATGGAAACCTCCCGAGATGCTATGGACTGCCGAAGATTCATAAAAGCGGCTTTCCACTTCGCATCATCGTATCGGCATCTGGGAGTCCGCTATACAATGTTGCCAAGTTCCTACATGAGATACTTGAAAAATCCGTTCCTAAGCCCAAATCACATATCAAAGACAGTTGGATCCTCGCCAAAAATATCAAAAACATGCACATTGACTCTAATCAAACTCTTCTTTCCTTCGATGTCACCGCACTATACAACAACGTTCCTAAGGAGTTAGTATTCCAAGCTATTGAAACCCGTTGGGATCATATTTCAAAGTTCACCAAATTTAATTTACAACAATTCTTATTTGCCATTGACACAGTACTTTCCTCCACGAGTTTTGGTTTTGGGGGGTCCTTTTATGAACAAATCTTCGGCAGTCCCATGGGATCTCCATTATCCCCTATCCTTGCTGATATCGTTATGGACGACCTCGAAACGCATTGCTTACAACGTCTTAAGTTTTCTATTCCTGTTTTTTACAGATATGTGGATAACATATTTATGATCGCTCCCACATCTGAAATAGGCACGATTCTCGATGTTTTTAACAAGTATCACCCTCGACTACATTTCACCCACGAAATAGAAAAAGATCTTTCCATTTCCTTCCTGGACACGATCATCATTCGAAACAATGATACTCTTATTACAAATTGGTACCGCAAACCGACCTTTTCCGGAAGATATCTTAACTTTTTTTCTAATCATCCGCTCAAGTATAAGAAAAACACTATTACGAACCTTGTAGATAGAGCGATTTTACTTTTCGCCGAGAGATTCCACCAAAGCAACATTATATTTATCAAAGAAATTTTGCGCAATAATCTTTACCCTAAACACTTTGTAAACCATCATATTAATAAAAGACTTAAGGAGCTACAGCACAGACAATAATACTCATGACAATATTGCTTTCGATGCGAATAACTGCATCGTCATTCTATTTTCTAAAGAAGTTGGAAAAAACATTGAACGCATTCTAACGAATGCCAATCTTAAAGTGCTGTACTTTATTTTCAATAGATTGGATGTTATTATAAAGAAGGGTAAAGATAATCTGTGTGTGCTTAAACAAACGGAATTAGTCTACGAGATTAACTGTTTGAATTGTAACGCGTGCTACATAGGGCAAACGAAACGACATCTGATTACCCGATTAAAAGAACACCAGAATGATGTCAAAAAACCTACAGCAAATCATTCTGTTGTTAGTAAGCATAGATTATCTTATGACCATGAATTTGACTGGAACAATCCTACTATTCTTCATATGAAAACACATATGAAAAAAAGGGAGATTGCGGAAATGCTTTTCATCAAGAAATGCAATTTTGCAATCAACTCCCAAAGGGACACAGAGAATTTGACTGCGATATATGACTCCTTAATATTTTATAATTTATAATTTGCATTACACATTGCATTAATATAACAACGTAACAAATTACGTGATAGTTATATTACAGTTATATAGTTTTTACATAACTATATAACAGTTATGTAACATTTAAATTACATGCTATATCGATATAATATAATTGTGATTTTCTATGAGTGGGAAATGACAACTAACATGGACGTTGCATGTAACTTACATGTTATATTGCGCGTTACATTCCGTTATATTATGACAACGTGGATGTTATATATCTGCGTTGCTAGATTTGGATAGTCAAGACGACATCAACACTTAGTATTCATAGAGTTACGTAATTTATTTTGTAAATATTCATAGCTCAACTACGAGTGTTTACACATACGTCAACGAAGAAAATTTGGCGAAGATTGTTTAATTAACCCAGTTTATTTAGTGTAAATTTATTATTTTCGAGGGAAAGGCGCTCTCCTCGCTTGCATCCGCCTTTGCGATCAATTTGGATTCGCTGGAGCCACCAATGATTCCGCCGAGAATCAGTCTTCCCCTCTAAGACATTAGGATCCGACAGCTAAACCAATTCCAGATACTCTCAGTACGACCGAAGTCACTGATATCTTCGCTGCCTTCTCCGCCGAGATACTACTTTCGAGAGTGGAAGATCTAAATGGAAAACCAGACGGTGGACCAAATTTATGTGAAGGATGAAGAAACTCTCAAAGTAGATTCTCTCTGAGAATCTTCAGAAGAAGAACCAGTCAACCTATAAACGATTACCTAGATTTAATTTAATCAAACCACACATTTTAAACAAATCGCATAAAGAAATTATTTAAACTGCGCCACAAGGCGCCATGAACAAAAACAAATATAACTTTTAAGCTTGTACAAATTGTAAATAAGTAACATAAACAGTCTCTAAATAAGTAAAATAAACCGTTTCTAAATTTTACAGAAATTATAATACTTCACTATAAATACAAACTAGCGAATCACAAACCAGCGTTTTCACACGTTGTAAATACTTTATAATCTGACACATTTTGACACAAAATATGAAATAATCTCTCTCTCTCTCTCTCTCTCTCTCTCTCCTCTCTCCCTCTCCTTCCTTTTGCCTCTCCTTCCTTTTGCCCTCCCGTTCCCTCTCCCTCTCTCTAATAAACATTAAATATTTTATATATATTTGTTATGTCCTGTAGACTCAACGATTTTTTTCTTTCCTAAAAGAGTATAACAAGAGTATAACGTTGACTTGCAAACAAAATAGTTGAGAAATAGAAAGAAACGCAACGGTTATCTATTAACGAGCCAAGATAGTTGCCCGAATTGCGCTATTGCTGAAAGATAATGATAAGTGCTGAGCGGAAGCGAACCTTTCAAATGCAATAGAAATTTAATTAATAGAACGCGGCACACGAGTTTAAAAAAAAGCGACTCCAGATATCAAAGGGTTACTTGAAAAATAATTATTCTCCGAATAATTCAGAGATAAGCAAATTTATTAATAAAAAAATTTAGGAAGGCTTCCGATATCAAGGGGTCAGCCAAGAAATAAACCTCCAAATAATTTGTAGAGCAATTTTATCAATAGACGAATTTCATCAGAGGAAGGCCCTAAATATCAAAGGATCATACTTCAGAAATAATTCGTCGAAAGATTTGAAAGAGCAACTCAGCACTAGAAAAACAGATTTCTAATCAAGACTATAATTCAGATTATCAACCATCAAGAGTAAATGATAATCTAAATGGTCCGAATCCCAAGAAAAAGTAAGGCTCGTTAATAGGAAATCGGAAAATTATGGCTTAAGTAGCAATGGTTCATTAAAAATTATCAAGTTAAGATTAGTGATCTCTTGATCATTAACGTAATTCTAATAAAAATTGGGAACTATAGAGCATCCCATAAATTATAACCTTATGCCCCAGTTTTACATCCTGTAAAACTCCCATATAAACCGCGTCGTCGTGACGAACTATTTATTCTTATTTTATTCTCAATTACTCTCAGACACACCATTTTCATTCCTGTTATTACTATTATATTATAAACACTACCAGTCACTCTTAAACTTCATTGTCAAACTTAATCCTTCCATCAAGTGCCATTTTTGGAACTTATGCAACAGAAAGTGTCGTTGTGGTGTACAACTGCGTGTGGACGAAGTCAACAACCGCCAACCCAAAGGCCACAGTCCCAAGAGGGTCACAACTACTCACAGCACCCATACAGAGCACAGAGCCTACGACATCCACTCATAAAATAGTAAGTCGTAGGTACTTTTCGGTTCCGTCTCACGGTTAACGTACTCCGACCACCCTCGATTTCGGGAGCCCAGCCCTTTTTTTTTGTTTTCCCGATTCCTCGGCATCCTGACTCGTCTTACTTTCCTCTCGGCTGCTACGGGTTGACCGATTTATTTCGGTATCCAGACCCGCAGTATTTCCTTCTGCTGTCACGGGTTGACCGATTTACTTCTGTATCCAGACCCGCTTTTTCTCCTACCTTTTGCCCTCCATCCACCTGAGAGAAACTTTAGCTCCTGAACTTAACGGATCTCGTGAATTGTAGTGAAGCCGCGGGTCATCCGAGAAGGTCCTCTGAGTCGTCGCGAAACATCGAAGGAACCGACGGAATAGGCGGGCACGGAAATTGGCGCAACAAAAAACGACAGAAAATCCGATCGTAACAAATAGTAGTTTAATAGAAACTTCACCTTTTTTCACTCCTCTATCAAGTGACTCACCTCCTCCTCCTGCTTCTTTCCTCCTCCTTCCCTACAGTCCAATCTCCACGTCACCTCCTTCCGAAATTTTGTCACCATCATACATCACCTCTCCCAGCCAACCTGAAAGGGTACCTTCCCCGTCTCTATCCACCTCGAGTGTCGAGTTCTTGGAGGAGATCACTACGATCTTCCCCGACAACGATATCCCGAAATACCATTCGGGAAATTCTGCTGATATTTTCCAACATATACGGCACCAATCGAGCCGGGGATGTTCGTGTTGGGCCCCCCATGAATTCGATTTTGATAGACTCCTGTTCGTCTTTCGAAACGCTCGATCCAACGACGCTATCTCTGTTTTTCTGTCCGATTCCCGTCTCTCTTATCTAGTTCCTATATATTTTTTTGAACATTACTTTCCCCCGTCCTCCATTTTCCTAAAGAAAATCTTTTGATCCCTCGCCCTACTCTACACGCATTAATAAGCTACAAAAAATATATATATATACAGGGTGTCTTATTTTAATGTCCCATCCCAAATAACTTTTTTTATTTTTGATTGAAGCAAAAAATGTTTCAAACAAAAGTTGTATGGTCTCGAGGGGGACATAAGATGGTGTCATTAGTTTGACCTTAAATAGTTGCTTGAAGGTCACCTTCAATTTCTTAAATGGAACTATCTACTTTTTATTACATATTCTTGTAGCTTATCTCAAGAGCTTTTTAAAACACTATAATAAAGTATTCTTTCATTAAGTACTTTTTGAATTACGAAGATTGAAATATACAATATTTTGACATAAAACAAAATATCCTGAGAAACATTCAGTTTTCGATAATCTTATCTTGATATTTTTTGCAAACCGTACAATTTTTGTCTGAAACATTTTTTTCTACAATCAAAAATAAAAAAGTTATTGGCAGTGAGACATTAAAATGGGACACCCTGTATACATATAGATATTTATTGAACACAAATAATGTAAATACCCACACATATATATTCATAAGTGATAATCATAAAATGATATTTTTAATACTACATTATTTTTAACTAATGTCATTATACGCGTATATAAATATCTTTGAATGAAACAATAAAAAGAAAATATTGTATATATATATATATATATATATATATATATAAAAAATAAATCTTATTGTAGTAAAATGAAACAATAAGATCGTTATTTACTTTAATTGTAAGACCTCCCCCATTTTCCCCTCTGTGCGATAAGACCACACGAGGACTTACAGGTCCAATCCTGTGTAAGAGGAATTAAGTTTGCAGACTCAAAACAGGACCGACGATCGTATTTCTTCAACTTGACCCACATTCTTTGAGACAAGTGCGATCGACTAGAAACGCAAGAAATATAACTTGTGTTTCCGAGACAAACAGCGTCCCCATCCTTCCACCCTCTCACTTCCTATCTCACATTCCTCTAAAATAACTGGGAGACTCGGATGTAACATATTCAATATTTAGTTCTTTTTCTTTGCAATTTTTTTACATCAAATATTGTTAAATATTACACACGCGCGCGCGCGCATATACACACGTACATACGTACGTACATATACATATACATATATACATATATATACATATATGAATACAGCGTTTACCGAAAGTATGGAAACCCCCAAATATTATAAAAACGCATTTTTGAGAAAAATATTTCAAACAAAAGTTATGAGAGTTTCAAGTAACGCGTTTATGTAACAATATCAGCATGATCATGAAGAGTGTTGTCAAAGTCATGTAAAAGTCACCTTAAAATTTTTAAATAAAAACCCCTATTTTTAATTACATTTTATTATTCTTGTCACTCACCTTTCTCTCTCTCTCTCTCTATCTCGAAAGCTTTTCAAATATTTCAATACTATAATAAAGTATATTTTTATTAAATACTTTTCGAGTTATGGAGCTTGAAAGTTGTAAGCTGACCAACATCACTGGCATTACTTAAAATATCCCGCGTAGATATTGCACGATCGATTTTATATCTTTGTGTGTGCGCGTGCGTTTGTGCGTGCGTGCGTGCGTGTCACAGCAGAGATAAGGACCTTATGGATCGTCATTCCTGCAGTATATATAATAACTCCAAATTCTCTTTGTTATGTGTGCGTGTGTATTTGAACATTTTAAAGTAAATGCTGAAAATGGCACCCGTTGATATCCTGATGACCCCGTTAACAATATGTCAATGTTTGATAGAACACAGAACTGGCTCTACGATTCAATTCAGTAGGTATCAAAGTTGTTTCATCTCTTATTCGTTGTCTCAATTTTTGGATGTTTTTAGGTTTGTTTTGTTTTGTAAACCTTACTCTTCAGGTAGTCCCAAAAGTAATAATTAAGAGGAGTTAAAATCTGATGAAGGGAATTCTCTCCTTCTTCATCTCGATTCCTTCTTCCTATTCACTTTGGTGAGAAAACCTCATTAAAATTTGAAGTGGTTCTGCACCAAAATGAGGAGGAGCGCATCATGCTAAAACCATATTTTTTCAAAATTGTGTGGAGAAATATTTCATATGGCTGGAATTATTTGATCTACAAGTAATCTCTCATACCTTTGAGCATTAAAGTTTTTCTCTAAAAACAACAGTGTTAGTTTGTGTATTAATTATTCTGCGATTGGGTCGAGTTTCTGAATGAAACTATGAGCTACGAAAATGCCTTCTTTATTGTTATTACGTACTTCCTACATACAACGTATAACACTACGTGTCGCGCGAAGATAAAAAACAAAAAAGCACGCTACATATCGAACCTAGCGCCTCCTATCGCGCGTGCAATATGAAACCTTAACATCTTGCTCGCCTTGAAATATAAAATTTCAATTTAAAATAAAATTATGGAACAAAATATATCAAGACGCAAAACAAGCGTTTACTCAACGTAATTATATGCTAATTATCCAAATAGGAAAAATACAAATCTTAGGTAAAATTCGTTTGACGAGACCTTCAACGGTCTTTACATTTACAACACGGACATGACCGTTCTTATCGGGATACACCTCCGTAATTTTGCCAAGTTTCCATTTGAGAGGAGGCACCTGCTCATCTTTGAGGATTACCAACATGCTTGACTTTGGTTTATCGTTTTCTGAGGTAGCGCGGTTTCATTTATGACGAGGTTGGAGCTATGATAAATATTCTCGATTCCAGCGAGTCCAAAAATGTTGTTGAAGCTTAATAAGAAGTTGGTAACAAGTCAGCCTATTACACGGAATGTCTGTAAGATTGAGTTGAGACAGGGCTGTTAAAGGAGCTCCTATTAAAAAATGCCCAGGTGTTAACGCCGTCAAATCGGAAGGATCATTGGACATCGACGTGATAGGTCTTGAGTTAAGACAAGCTTCTATTTCCGTAACTAATGTATAAAATTCTTCAAAAGTGAGGAGAGCTTCCCCTAGTACCTTCTTTAAGTGAGTTTTTGCCGATTTAATCCCAGCCTCCAATAATTCTCCCATATGAGGAGAGTACGGAGGTATAAAATGCCACTGTATCATTTGTTCACTTAAAAAGGCTTCGATTTTTTGTTGATGATTCGGATCGCGTAGTAAAACCGCCAAATCCCGCAAATCATTGTTCGTACCGACAAAATTGATGTCATTATCGGAGTAAATGTTCTTGCATTTACCTCTTCTCGATATAAAACGTCTTAAAGCGTTAAGGAATGCTGTAGTACTTAGATCACTGACTAATTCTAAATGAACGGTACGAGTTGCAAAGCAGATAAATAAGTAAAGATACGCTTTGGCCGTCTTGTTCCGAGAAATCTTAATTTTAAAGGGACCACTATAGTCAATACCCACATTTTGAAATGGTCGTGCCGGAGTTTCTCTGTCGGTCGGTAAGTCCCCCATTAATTCTTGCGGAGATTTACATTTAAATCTATAACAGATTAAGCATCGATGCAAAACCCTTCTAATTGCTGATCGACCTGATAAGATCCAATATTGTTTACGTAATGTGCTTAACAAAGCCTCTGGGTCAGCATGCAAATTTTTCAAGTGCGCCTCCCGGATTATCAATGTAGTTATGTGATCGTGAGCGGCTAGTATAGCGGGAAATCTTTGCGAGTAAGATACGGCAAAATTCTTCAGACGCCCACCGACACGAAGTAATCCGGACTGGTCCAGAAATGGATTTAGACATAATAACCGACTCTTTACATGAATAGGTCGATTTGCCTGGAGAAAGGTAATTTCCTGAGAAAAATGCCGGGCCTGTCTAGTTCTAATTATGAAAAACATAGATTTTTCAAGTTCTATCACCGAAAGCGACCCAGTCTGACGATCTGCTGTTTTTCTACTGTTGGCGACGAATCTCAAGCAGTATACTAAAACTCTTCTTAGTTTGTTCAGCGAAGAATATCCTTCCCACAACTCCATTTCTCGGTCACTTCTTACGTAGGCAACCACTCGAAGTTTCCGTTCTGAAATATTATCCAGTGAAGTTTGTACTGAGGAGTATTGAATGTGATGCTCTGCAACCAACCACGTCGGACCTTCCCACTAAAGAGAAAGATCGTTCAATATTTCTGGAGAAACGCCTCTAGACAATAAATCGGCAGGGTTCTCTTGCGACCGAACGTGATGCCATTGTGATCTTGATGATAACTCTTGAATCTCTGCGACTCGATTTGCTATGAATGTTTTCCATTGAGATGATTCTCCATTTATCCACGCTAAAGTGATAGTAGAATCGCACCAGTAATGTACTTCACTAATTGTCAATGTTAATGCCTTAGTGGTTTTATCCATTAATCTGGCAAGTAGTAGAGCTCCACATAACTACAGCCTTGAAAAACTGCGTGATTCTCATCACTCTTGACTTGGCACAAATTAACCTACTCTGGAGTTCTCCTATAGAGCTGGTAGATCTCAGATACAGACAGGCTCCGTAAGTTCTCTCTGAAGCGTCACAGAATCCGTGTATCTCTATCTTGATGCTGTTAGCTCCAACAATTCGTCTAGGAATGGTTATTTCCCGTAGGCGAGGCAACGGTTGATAATATCGTAACCACATGGTGTGCAAATCGGCTGGTAAAGATTCGTCCCAACTCATCTTACTCTGCCATAAGTGCTGTAAAATAATTTTAGCTTGAATGCAAATAGGACCAATCAAACCTAATGGGTCACAAATCTGCGCTATGAATGACAGAATTGCTCTTTTCGTAATTCGATTTATCTCTACTAGCTCCACCTTATAGGATAATGAATCAGTCACTGGATTCCAGTAAAGCCCTAAGGTTTTTAATTGATCCTCCCAAGGATTGAAGATTAGAATCACGGTTATCGCTTTCCAATGTAATGTCAATTTGATCTCCATTTTCTCATGGAAAATCCTTCTGTAAGAAGTATCTTGCCAACTTCCTTCTTGATACATAGAATACCTTTGATGCTGTCGCCACCAGTGTTCAGATCATCCATATAAAAATCATTTAATATGATCTCGAAAATTTAATATGATCTCGGAATATGATCTTCGGATGAGAAACGGTGATCATACGCTAATTGATGAAGACATCTGACAGCTAGGAAAAGAGACAAAGCCAGCCCAAAAGTGACTGTGTTTAACACGAATTTCTCTGACAATTGAGACTTATCTGATTTCCATAAAATTCTTTGTAGCCCTCGATGTTCTGGGTGAAGGTATATCTGCCTATACATTTTCTCCACATCCCCTGTTAGAACGTACTAATGCTGTCTAAATCGTACAAGAATTGCAAATAGCTCTTGCTGAATGGTAGGACCCACTCTCAAAATATCGTTGATCGAGCTATTTACCAGAAGACGCTTTGCATGAGCCATCAAAAACTATTCTTAATTTTGTGGTGAGATTCTCTTCTTTCAACACTGCATGATGTGGTAAATAGTTACAAAAGGTTTCTACTTGATGATCGCAATCCTTGACCTTAGTCATATGACCCATTCTCAAATACTCGTCCATACAGGCCTAGTACCGCGCCTTTAGTACTGAATCTCGATCTAACTTTCGGTACAGTGAATCCACACGTTTCTTAGCTGATTCCAGAGAGCTGCCTAGCTGGTTAGGATCTTCCCGGAAAGAAAATTTGACAATGAATCTTCCTGACACGTCCCGCTGATATGTGTTCTGAAACTCTTCGCAACGCATTTCTTCCTCTGACATCCTCGTTTTAGGCAAACATTCTTCTACTTTCCAAAATCGTTCAAACTGATCTTGCAAATCTTGCTTCTGCACAACTGCACAGAGCTGCTTTCCTTAAATCTCCATTAGACTAATACACCGGTGCATTTCCTCCGACGATCCACCCCAATTTGGTTTTCTGCAGCACGGGCAAGTGTCTTCCTAATTTGACCTATACATAATAAGTTCCTAACTACTTACTAGTTCCTAACTACTTCCTATACTAATTACTTCCTAACAAAAGATCGATATCCCCGGGCGTTTCATATGACGGGTCTGCTAGGTTTATATTCCTCAGCATATTCAATGCTTCAGTATCCACGCTCATTGACGGCATGCGCTGTTATTTTGTCCAACAAAAGAAATGATAGCTTGGCCTTAAACTCGCTCACTAACGAATATATGGTGGCATGTATACATCCCATTATATTCACGAAGTTACCACCAATGCCCGTTAAAGATATTTAAGCTTGCTGTTTAGTCAGCTGCAAACGTGTATATAAATCTTTGCTCATTATATTCATCTGAGATCCTGCATCGAGAAAGGCCCTACATCGATGCGATTTTATCATACATTATTACGATAGCGGTTGCAAGCAATACTTGACTATTGCGTTTAGATTTAGTCGAAAGCACTGAACAATTTATTTGCATATTCGAAGCATTTGAATCAATTGAGACAATTTTGCTATCCGCAGCTTGGCTCGGATTTCGATTTTCAACTGGATTTTTGACCGCGTCATGAGTCGGTTTGAGCTTACGTCGTTATGCAGCAGAGTATTGTGCTTTCGGCTGCATTGCTTGCACCCACCTGATTTGCATCTATCTACCATGTGATCTGCACGTAAGCAGTTAAAACACAAATGATAACGCTTGAATATATTAATTCGCTCCGGAACTGACAAAGCCTTGAAAGTAATACAGTTATACAACGCATGATTACCCTGACAAGAAACGCACGATTTGGCTGACGCCTGATTAACATTACACACTAAATTTTCCTTCTTCGGTGTAGACTTGGATCCTGGATTATTGGATGTGGCTTTCCCCGGCTGCAACGTTTCTAACACTGCGCAATGTCGTGATAGGAAATCTATGAATTTCCTTTGAGTCGATACGTCATTACTTCGTAGGCTTAATTCCCACTTGCGTCTAGTTTCGTTGTCCAATCTCAGTGCTAGCATATGGATAACAAGACTATCTTAGCCGTCTGTTGGTTCTCCCAATGTCTTGAGAGCTCTAAGATGTTTTTGTCCAATAGTTTCCTCAGTTGAGATGCCGATTTCTTATTGACAAAACTTAAATCCAATAGCGCTTGAATGTGATGATAAATTAATAATCTTTTATTCTCGAAACGGGATTTGAGAAGTTCCTACGCTGTATGATAATTGTCTGCGGACATTTCTAACGATTGTAATATTGATGCCGCGTCACCTTGCAAAGATTTCAAATAATAATGTAGGTCGGTGACTGATCGGTCATAAAAAAAGCAGACACATATTTATATTATTATTTCTAAGAAGTTTCTGACGAACTGCCCACTTAATTATATTGATCGTTTGTTTACTAAAGGTTTTGAAATCGGCTCGTTTTGTTCTCGAATGAATAGCGGCATCAGCTATCTTTTGTTTGTTCTGTTTGGAAACGCAAGTTATTTTGAAGACGGCCCGCTTCTTTTATTTTTCAAGGGCATATAAAAGCGCAAGCAAGCTGCTGTGCAGTCAGTCGACCACCGTTCGCTGTCGAACACGCATGTAAACGACTTCCTCTTAATAAACGATTTTCTTAATTCCCTACAATAGAATTTTTGAACATCTTCTAATTCGATGTTCCATCAATCAATGCTTGAAACGTGTCTCTAAATAATAGCCACTGCGCATAGTCACCGTCAAACTTAGGTAGATCGAGAGTTGGAAGCTTTACCTTTTCTGCATGCGTGCTGCCTTCGGATGAGATACCCATTTGACTCTCATGTTTCCTTGATTGGATTCACGCGTGTTTTTATTGATACGTTTTGTAAGTTCTGCAGATGCAAGATAATAATTTTCTTCAAATAAATCCCGTTCTCGCAATTGTCCATCACTAGCATCTATACTTTTTATCTTTGTCTGAACTACATCAAATTCACTCCACAATTCAAGAAGCCTTGGCTGTCTCACTTCGCACTCTAAAATATCTGATAACTTTAACGGTAATGCCTTTACAAAGTTATAAATTCGTGTTAGTTGCCCTTTCACAATGCCCCTGCGGCTTACCAACGCAGAAAAATCGTCGGCCATATTTGTAATCTCCGGTATACTACGAGTATACCCGAATGATACTATGTAAATGCTACAATACTTACGCAAACTCAAGGACTATTTACTGATGCTAGATGCGTGTCTTACTTATCCGTATGTGATATCAAATGTAACTCTCTGCTTCGCTAGTTAACCTCTTGAACGGTTTTTCTCGACGACAAACTTAATATTGCCAAATATTCTTTGAAACTCTCCTAATTGTCACTGATTGTGCTGATATCCGGCTCGAAGGACCAATGTTAGTTTGTGTATTAATTATTTTGCGATTGGGTCGAGTTTCTGAATGAAACTATGAGCTTCGAAAATGCCTTCTTTATTGTTATTACGTACTTCCTACTTACAACGTATAACACTACGTGTTGCGCGAAGATAAAAAACAAAAAAAACACTACATATCGAACTTAGCGCCTTCTATATCGCGCGCGCAATTGAAACCTTAACAAACAGTACTATCAAATCTATCATCTCCTCTCGCACTCAATTCGGATTTTCATTTGACTACAAACAAAAATTTTTATTATTATATTAATCTCTTCCGTTAACGTGAAGGTTATCTCATTTATAAAAACAATTTGATAAGGGAAGATAAACGAGACATTTATTAGTTCCATCCTTCTCATAGAAGCGTATACGACGCTCGTCATCTTCAACTTCCAATTTTTGAACATATTGCATTTTGAATGGATAAGATTTATTTTTTTTATGTTCTATACACAGATATGAGAGCAATCTCTCATCAGCTTGAGTTGCTTTATTAACAGACATATGGGGATTCTCAATAAATGTCTGCAGAACATCAAATTATTACTCTACATTAATTACATTAATCGAGATGACGGCCTACCTGATCTAGAGCAATTTTTTATGCTACCAGTTTCTTGAAAACGTATTGTTTTCAAAACAGGATTTATAAATTTGATGATCTGTGTCATTAAATGATTGAACGACATCAGAGATCTCTGTCGTTTGTCACCCCATCCGCATATCATTAAGATAGTGATTCTTTCACACTCCGATAACTCATTAGCCATTTTTATTCAAATAACTTTTAATTTATTAATTTAAAAATTGAAAAGACAAAAGTCCTCAGCACAAACTAGAGAATGCCTTTCCTACTGAAAAAAAAATTACGTGATTTCGTCATGTTCCGGATTGGGATTATGAAAATAACTGCATGTACTTGAGGGCAAGAGTTCTGTTTTCTTATTGTATGATGCACGAATGTGATTTGAAAGACACTGCGTCTCGGGCCAAATCTTAGAAAAGAATGGTCACACACCGAATGCGCGAAAAACAAATACTTAATGAAAGCAGACAAAGGCCTATCAGGAGTGGCAGAAAAAGATCCTTTAAGCTCTGTTCTCAACCGTGATTACACTAAACATACCGGCCACCTTGAAAATACACTATTTTCAATAGAATAAATGAGTAAGTAAGTAATGCAGAAAGAAATTAAACGAAACGAACTAAGCGTGTTGCACAATAAATTAAAGTTCAGAAAAATTATCAATCTCTAATGGTAGAGGACATAATCGGAATGTAGATCTCTTGTAAGATCCTTTCACTGTTTTGATTGTGGCAATGCCGTCGGCTCCTGAATGTACAGCTCCTATTCGACCCATTGACCAACATATTGGCGGAATATCGTCCTCTCGTACGATGACTATGTCACTGAGCTTCAAGAATAATGCATGGAATTTCTATTTAGTATGCTGTTAAAGCTGGTTAAGATAATCCGCCAGCCATTTCCTCCAGAAATGCTGTTTAACTTGCTCCACACTCTTTGCCAACGGGAAAGACGATATTCTTTCATATCTAATAATGTCGGCTCAGGCGGGGCGGTGAAAGTGTCTCCGATCAGAAAATAGGTAGGACTTATTGTTAGATAGGTATGGTTATTAGGATCGCTAGACAAAGGAATGATAGGACAAGAATTTAACACTGCTTCAGTTTGAACTAAAACGGTTTGTAGCTCGTCATTAAACATGCTGTTTCAGCCTCTTTTAAATGGAATTTCATTAACTTTTACGGCCGCCTCCAATAAACCACCAAAATGCGGGGCATGCGGAGGAATAAAATGCTAATTAATACTTTTCAGAGCGGAGAAATCTGCTACGTCTTGATTAATCGCGTTGATTGACGTCTTTCTGAGTTCCTTTAATTCTTTTTCGGCCCCAATAAAATTGATACCATTGTCTGTATACATATCTGAAGGGATTCCTCTACGTGAAATAAATCTTTCAAGTGCATTTAAGAATGCTTCTATTGATAAATCAAAAATCAATTCAAGATGAACTGCCTTGGATGATAAATAAATAAATATTGATACATAAGACGTAGAAGATTTGGAGTTGCGGGTCCTAGCTTCTTTAACCATGAAGGAACCACAGTAATCGATTCCACAATGAAAAATGGTTTTGAAGGTGATACTCTTGGAGACGGTAGATCTCTCATAGACATTGGTCGAACGTTTGATGTGGCTCTGAAACATCTTATACATCTGCGTGTGACCTTTTGCATGGCATTTCTTCCTGATGGGCCAATACGATTGCCGTAATGATGCTAGTGTCAATTGAGGGCCAGCATGTAACAAATTTTGATGCTCATGTACGATTAACATTGTCATGAACAGTGTCCTGACGGTAGTACGATAGGATGTTTTGTAGAATACGGAAGTTTTGACTGTGACAACCTACCTCCTACGCTGATAACTCCCAACTCGTCGATAAATGGAGATAGTCCAATTAACTTGCTCAGAGTACTTTCAACTTGTTCAGGATTTTCTGATTGCTCTGAGTGCTGGTACAACGAATCAGAGATCGGAAGCTGACTAGCGGACAAATCCCACTTCTCTGAAAAATTACGTCTTTTTATACCCGCTCGGAGTGCCGTTTGTATCGATGGGGATTGCCACCATCAACCGCGAGCATCGGGGATTCGGTCGAAACGGTACGGGAATTCGGTCCCCGATGTTGCGATAGCATTCCGCGGGGCTCTGCCTCCGGTGCGGATCGGTGCTCCAAGCAAGCAACGTGAATCTACACGCTTGGCTCACGCCGATAGCGCGTGATCGACTTCGGGATTGTAAATCCCTTTCTTGTGGAATCGTTTAAAAAGATGTGAGGCGCATACATGCACGCACAAACTCTCACTAGATTACGACATTTGAATGTAAGAATTTAAGTTATTGATGATATTATTTGTAATAACCGTTATACAATAATACCATTATACAATAACCGTAAATATTCCTTGTCATTTTAGTATAAGAAACAAAAGGTCACTTTCTATTAATATTAATAGTTGTCTGCAATTTCACATGGAGATATTTGTTTCTTTTCTTTTCTTCTTATTCCCCGTATTCCCCATTTATTTTTATTTATTTATATAAATAAAAAGCTTTAAATAAAATAAAATTGTCTCTCTAATTTGTTTTCAACTAACACCTCGTACTCTTTCCTTCGTCTAACGAGAGTACAAGGTCCGTAAGTAAAAAGGATTATGTTCCTTGTCTCGAACAGGAGTTACGATCGCATTGCTCTAGGTAGGCGTCATAGCGTCTCCTAAAGACGTTGACCCATATCCAAAGCTGAAGCTAAGTACGTTCGACTCGCAACATATATCCACAGCCTTACGAGATAGAGTGCCTGTATATCCTTCCGTAACTCTTATCTTCTCTTACCCATTCCTTTAAAGTAATAAAACTCCTGGGGCTTGGACGTAACAGTTCAATTATATCTTGAACACACAAAATGTGAAAACTTCTTTATTGCGATATTTGTATGCAAAAAATCATATACGTGCAATGGAAACCATCGACCAAACATGATGAATAAGCTAATACGGAACATTGCAAAGCGTCCATCCACGACCACGTCTCTTCGAAGAAAGTGTGTAAGAGGTACAATTTCTTTTTTATTTATGTAATCACTTTTGACAGCAATTGTATCGTAAATGATATATGTATATGTGTTTCTGTTCTTCTTAAATCATATTCAGAATAAGTTTATACTTAGAATATGAAACACACATGCTAAAGTAATCAATATACATACATCTAACAATAAGTTTTTTCCGATCACTGTATACTTATGTGTACATATATACATTATTAAGTATTTTACATTAATTATATGCAAAATATCAATAGCTAATTACAAGTCAATAGCTAATTATGCGTTTGTTATTATGTACTAATATGCATTATAATATGCATTATAATATAACTGTCATAGTTATAAATTAGAAAAAAGTCCCTACAATAATCAATTTGTGTTAAGAAAAAGAGTTCAGAACTTTAGAGTGCAGATACGAAATTGAGAAAAAAGTTATAATAAACATGGATTGAAAAAATTAATTGTCAAAGTTAGAAAAGTCTTTTGGTTAAAACAAGTGAACTTGCTTCTAAAAATGCGACATGAAACACTTTCCGCAATATGAAAACATTGGATTATCTTATCATTTCTTCATCCAAAAAAGAATTCTAAAATTTAGAAGGTTTTGTGCTCCTTTCATTTCCACACGCGCTTTTTTATATCACATGATTGAGAACTCTTTCAAAAATTTCCGGCTTTGTTTTGTTAAACGTTTTATATTTTCTGATGTAAAGTCATCTAATTCTAAGTCATTTAGCAAAAACCAGTTTTTAGAAAATCGCCATTAAAAAATCCAGAGAATTTACATGAGGCAACCGAGGGGACCATGAAATTGGTTCACCTCGTCCAATCTCTTTCACCTGTTTAAATGTTGAATGCAAGAGCTGTAACTGTGCTAAACCAAAGTTTCAGTCTTCCATCAAGAGGCATATCTAAAATTGCATTACGAATTTGTCAAAAAATTAAAATATAATAAAATGCGCTTGGTAACCAATTTGATAAAATAAGGTCCAAAAAGTTAATGTTATCCAATACCTACAATATTCTCACTAATTGCGTCAAGGTTTTTTAACCCTGTAGCTAACATGTGGTTATTATAAAAATTTGGTAATTATGCCTTATAGGACATACAATTCTAATGATCTTGTTCTTGACATATATTGTCAAGATATGCCTGAGTAACATATAAAAGGTTTTAGCCATCGCTCATTGTTTATTAAAAAGTTATTAACAAAAGAAATTTCAAAAATATGAAAAGAATAAAAATTAAAAATATGAGAAAATAATAAAATTAGCAAGACCTACACACAAAGTACGGTATTCCATTAAATCTTTGCTTTATTAAATATGTAATGATGTACAATACGCTAAAAATAATAAATACTGAAAATATTAGCGAAAACCTGTGCAAGGTACGACATTCCATTAAATCTTTGCCTTGCTAAATATATAATGAGTCTACAATACTACTAAAAATAGTAAATACTGAAAAGATTAGCAAGACTCCTACGCAAGATGTGGTATTTTATTAAATCTTCGCCTTATTATATAAATATTGTTGCGCTTTCTCGCACACTTCAGTCTCTCTCGCACTCGCGGTTCACGGCACTCACGCGGGAAAGAACAACTCGTTTATAAATATAAGCGAACGATTTATTAATGAACAAGAGATACAGGCGTCCATTAAAACTGTCAACTCCGTAAACAACTCGCCTGGCAACGCATCAACAAGCGTCGCCAGGGAACGAGACTCATTCTCCGGTACGCATGGTCACTGCGTACCGGGTGACTAGGCGCGGGCGCAACACTCGTTCGCTTATATTTATAAACGAGTTGTTCTTTCCCGCATGAGTGCCGTGAACCGCGAGTGCGAGAGAGACTGAAGTGTGCGAGAAAGCGCAGTGTGTATAAAGTTGGCCTCCCTTTTTTTGAAAATTACAATTTTGAAAGTTGTTCCAGGTTGTTCTAACTTTGTTCCACATTGTTCCAAAACAATATTATTTTATACCGAACGGTTCTCCAATAAAACGAAAAAAATAATTTTTTTACCTGGCCCCCCTTTTTTCAAAAATCAAACTTTTTTTTATCAATATAGATTGTTCTAGTTGTTCTAAACATTGTTCCAAAAGGACGATTCTATAAGTCGAATAAAAATTCCGGAACAAAAAGAAAACGATTTTTATTTGGCCCCCCTTTTTTCAAAAATCAAACTTTTTTTTATCAATATAGATTGTTCTAGTTGTTCTAAACATTGTTCCAAAAGGACGATTCTATAAGTCGAATAAAAATTCCGGAACAAAAAGAAAACGATTTTTATTTGGCCCCCCTTTTTTCAAAAATCAAACTTTTTTTTATCGTTATAGATTGTTCTAGTTGTTCTAAACATTGTTCCAAAAGGACGATTCTATAAGTAGAATAAAAACTCCGGAACAAAAAGAAAACGTTTTTAGTCTGAAATCCCTTTTTTCAAAAATTTCTAATTGTTCGATTTAAACAATACTGTATATCTGAGTTGTGCTAGCTTAACACAAGTCAGCACAACCTTCGGATTCTTCAGAACAACGATATAAAGGGCACTTTACTCTTGAGCGCGTCCTTACCGTAAGAATTCTAAGTCCATTAATTCGGGTTTATAATTGTTTGATTTAAACAATACTGTATATCTGAGTTGTGCTAGCTTAACACAAGTCAGCACAACCTTCGGATTCTTCAGAACAACGATATAAAGGGCACTTTACTCTTGAGCGCGTCCTTACCGTAAGAATTCTAAGTCCATTAATTCGGGTTTATAATTGTTCGATTTAAACAATACTGTATATCTGAGTTGTGCTAGCTTAGCACAAGTCAGCACAACTGTCGAAATTATTTAATTCTAAAAGTGGGGGGCTAACTTCGTGGAGGTTACGTTGCTTACATCGCCTGAGAGTATTTTGTTTCTTGAGAGCGTGAACGGAGGAAGCCACAAGTGACAGTATCACAGTGGCTACCGTTGAGCATATATCACAAATTATCAGTGAAAGCAGTGTTTTTAAACCTTTTCGAACGTACGTACAACTATCTTGTCGTAGATTATCCTATTATTTTTATTATATCAGTAACATTATTTTTATTCTCGCGTGTCATGTTACAGTAGAATGGCCAAATATCGAACGTTTGTTGGATGTTATTCTATCCCCAAATTACAAAGATTTGTTGAACGAATATGGTGAACCAGTTGTACCGAATAATGAAATATACGCTAAAGATAAGTACAGAGTTAAAAAACGATATTAAACCAAAATATATTTATATGATGATAAAGTATCGATTTGGAATTCTAGATAAACTGCAAAAATTTCACAATATAGATATTCCACAATTTACGCCTTTAGAAAGTAGTACATCTTCTCTTGATATTTCTACACGAGATAAAACTCTTGATTTTTATGTAACATTTTCATATAAAGATTGGATTAGCATGTCTCCTGAAAATGTATTATATTTTGATAAAAAACAGAGTTCTCACAATTATTGCACATTACAACGTAAAATTTGGACTGATAAAATATATGCAGCTGTTTATAAAACGACAAAGCTACCGTGCGCATTGGTTTTTAAAAATTCGAAAATTTCGGAAACTGGCATATATCTTACCGTTAATGGGTCATGCAAAGAATGCAATTGTATTTTTGTAGGCCATGTTGTTAACAAGCCTCCACCTGAAGCTAATGTTATTATGGAATACAAAATTAATAATTTTGATGAATCCGTAAAACATAAAAGGAAACGTCAACTCAAGGGACAAAGAAGGATAGAGGTATCTAAAGAATTGACGGAAAACCATGAATTACCTTGTCGGTGGCGCAGGGCAGAAGCAAATAAACTTATGGACTTAGGCGATCCGGAACCTCCGCATTTACCTACTAATAGCGTATTACGCAAAGCGAAACAAGAACGACAAGATATTAATTTAGGTGCAAATCATGAAACAGATCCTATAAAAAATATTCTTAAAATGAAATATGAATTACATGCCGGTACAATACATTCTATCTCATTAGATCCGATTTTCGTTCATTATTGGACTTTAGAACAAATAGCAACCTATATGTGTTATTCAAAATATATTTCAATTGATGCGACTGGGTCCTTGGTAAAAAAATTAAAATTGCCAAATGGAGAATTGTGTAATCATATATACTTGTATCAAATTGTATGTGAAACTCCTACTGCAAAGATGCCAGTATTTCAAATGTTAAGCACTGCGCAGAACACAAATGCGATTCTTTATTGGTTATTAGAAATACGTCGAATCGGTAGTTTGCATAAAAAAAGTTTTCCATGTCCACAACAGGTAGTATGTGACTTTGACAAAGCATTAATGGGTGCTATTGTAAGAGCATTTTGTAGTTGTAATAATGTAAAAGAATATTTGTCAAGATGTTTCTTATTAATATCAAATAAGAACGCAAAAATACCAACATATTTCTGGCGTTTAGATATTTCGCATTATGTAAGTTTTATAACTAGATGGAAAATTTTTACATCTGAAGTCCATCCTAAAGTTAAAACATTTTACATAATGATAATGTGTCTGTTAACAAGAACAACAGATTTCACTGATTTACAACAAATTGTGCGAGCAGCGATTATTCTCTGTTCAAGTGAAAATGTTGGAAAAGACGAAAATCAGCAAGATACTTTAGCTGAAAAATGTCGAATTTTGTTATGCAATAAAATCAAAGGAATTCCTAATGTAGACGAAATTGCTGATCGGGGTACTGAGATCGGTCGCGATGTAGACGAATTGGATTTGTTATTAACAGATATTAATCAAGAAGATATACATCAAAATAGCGAGAAACTTAATTCTGCTGATGATAATGCAATGATTATCTGGGTTAATACGTTCTTCGATAGTTGCGTTAATGACTTGCATAACGCTATTAATGGTGTAGACATAAATCCATATTACCTTCCAGCAATGGCGAAAAAAAATTAAATCTTTGTTACCATATTTTCCCATATACTCCGGAATAATGATACCAATATTTGGATTTGGCGAAATAAATGCAAGTTCATCTGCAGTTGAGTCTGAATTTAACGATATAAAGCACAGATTATTAAAGTACACTTCGCAATCAATGCGAATAGATAAATTTTTAACGGTACATATTCAATCTTTCTCTGGTAAAGCAAAATTAGCTATGTCAGAAATTAACAGATCGGTGTCACCATCTATGTCAAATACGCATAACGAGACGCCAAAGCAAATTTTAACAGAAATTGATGTTATAAAATCCGAAAGTCCGAAATTAGAAATAAAATCGATAAATTCTGACAAATCAGATGAAGAACCTTGCGAGTTAGCGGCGGAACAAAACTGGCGAAATAAGAACGATAGTAAAAAAACTAAACGTTTTTATCTAGATTCGTGTCCTGGTTGGGATACATTTAATATTACAAAAAAACATGTTACGCTAGATGTATTACAAAATGGAAATATTTCTTCTGTTTTGAAAATAGGATCTACGAATATAATCGTCAAAAATACATGTGGTTTTGACAGCATTGTGCAAATTCTCGCCGCAGCATGCATATACGATAAAGGGCATAGGGGGTTAAGTATACAAAAAATGCCCCCGCAGGCATTCGGCTCAAATTGGCACCATATATTGCTACCCCCATGAGTATAAAATTCTGCAAGTATCAATTGTTTATTTGCTCTTTTTTGAGAGTTATGGAGGGGGAAAGGAAAATAAAAAAACCCATTTTTCTCGAAAACTACTGGATCGATTTTAATGAGCTTTGGATATGTTATAAATACCGATAAGACAATTCTTAAGAAAAAAAATGAAAATTTTTTTTCCAAAAAAGTAAGAAAAAATTAATTTCTAAATTTTCAAAATTTTTTTGGGTGGATATTTTTTAAAGTGACACCTCTAATTTTTTATACAAAAAATGCCTTATTGTATCCCCTTTAACATATATTTTTTCAAAAATTTTTAAAAATATAGTTTTTATAGTTTTTGAATAAAATAACGAAAACCATGGTCGTGCTACTTCACGCGCATGGTGATGCATTGTGTCGCCATATAAAGCTGGGTATACACTTAGCGAACGAACACCGAACGAACAGCGAACACGAACGTTCGTTATTATCATTCGTCAGATGTATACGCCAAACCAAATGCGAACAGAACATTCGATTCGCATTCGGATTCGTTTCCTCATGAGGCGGTACATCAAAGAAAATTCGCGTTCGCTGTTCGTTCGGTGTTCATTCGCTAGGTGTATACCCAACATATGTGTTCGCTATATGGTAATGAAAGATTTTGTAATTTAATTATTGTCAGTATAAGTTATTTAAATAATATAATCCATTAAAAATCAAGATAAAATCAGAATGTGTATATTAATTAATAAATATATATATATATATATATATATATAGCGTATATATGTATATAGCGTATATACATATAGCGTATATACAGGGTGGACCATTTTAATCCATCCAGTCAAATATTTCGAAAACCAAGCCCGGGAGAGAAAAATTTTTCAAACAAAAGTTGTTTGGTTTCGAGGGGACCATAAGATGGTACCATTGGTTTGACCTTGAAGAATTATTTGAAAGTCACATGAAAGTCACCTCAATTTTTTTAAATGGCATCCCCTATTTTTTATTGCATATTCTTGTAGCTTATCTCGAGACCTTTCCAAAACACTATAAATAAATGTTTTTTTGTTAAATATTTTCCGAGTTATAAGGCTTGAAATAATTTCTTAATTTTACATAAACTATAAAATATCTCGTAAAATATTCACTTTTCGATGACCTTACCTCAATACTTTTATGCACAGAATAATGAGAGGAATCAATTGGTGTAAAGAAAACACATAGTTGTTTTTAAGAAAATATATGTAATTGTTAATTACAAATTGCACATTTTTTCTTAAAAACAACTATGTGTTTTCTTTACACCAATTGATTTCTCTCATTATTCTGTGCATAAAAGTATTGAGGTAAGATCATCGAAAAGTGAATATTTTACGAGATATTTTATAGTTTATGTAAAATTAAGAAATTATTTCAAGCCTTATAACTCGGAAAATATTTAACAAAAAAACATTTATTTATAGTGTTTTGGAAAGGTCTCGAGATAAGCTACAAGAATATGCAATAAAAAATAGGGGATGCCATTTAAAAAAATTGAGGTGACTTTCATGTGACTTTCAAATAATTCTTCAAGGTCAAACCAATGGTACCATCTTATGGTCCCCTCGAAACCAAACAACTTTTGTTTGAAAAATTTTTCTCTCCCGGGCTTGGTTTTCGAAATATTTGACTGGATGGATTAAAATGGTCCACCCTGTATATACGCTATATGTATATACGCTATATATATATATACGCTATATATATATATATATATATATATATATATTTATTACATTAATATACACATTCTGATTTTATCTTGATTTTTAATGGATTATATTATTTAAATAACTTATACTGACAATAATTAAATTACAAAATCTTTCATTACCATATAGCGAACACATATGTTGGGTATACACCTAGCGAATGAACACCGAACGAACAGCGAACGCGAATTTTCTTTGATGTACCGCCTCATGAGGAAACGAATCCGAATGCGCGAATCGAATGTTCTGTTCGCATTTGGTTTGGCGTATACATCTGACGAATGATAATAACGAACGTTCGTGTTCGCTGTTCGTTCGGTGTTCGTTCGCTAAGTGTATACCCAGCTTTATATGGCGACACAATGCATCACCATGCGCGTGAAGTAGCACGACCATGGTTTTCGTTATTTTATTCAAAAACTATATTTTTAAAAATTTTTGAAAAAATATATGTTAAAGGGGATACAATAAGGCATTTTTTGTATAAAAAATTAGAGGTGTCACTTTAAAAAATATCCACCCAAAAAAATTTTGAAAATTTAGAAATTAATTTTTTCTTACTTTTTTGGAAAAAAAATTTTCATTTTTTTTCTTAAGAATTGTCTTATCGGTATTTATAACATATCCAAAGCTCATTAAAATCGATCCAGTAGTTTTCGAGAAAAATGGGTTTTTTTATTTTCCTTTCCCCCTCCATAACTCTCAAAAAAGAGCAAATAAACAATTGATACTTGCAGAATTTTATACTCATGGGGGTAGCAATATATGGTGCCAATTTGAGCCGAATGCCTGCGGGGGCATTTTTTGTATACTTAACCCCCTATGCCCTTTAAAGAAATTGTAGATACAGCCACAACAGACGTTTTTAAATTTATAAAATGTTTTGTACAATTAGGTCCAACTACAAAAATTTATAAAATGCGAGCTGAACTTTTGAAAAGTGTGACATGTTTTTTACAAGATACGGTAACTCCTGGCATTGTAACAATAGACGCCTTATCAAACATTGTCAATTTATGCGAATATATATTCCAAGAAAGTCATAGCTATGTCGAAATATGCACATGTCAAATATGTGGAAACATAAAAATTGTTAAGAAATGCGTCTTACCGATAAATGAAGAAATATTAAATAAACACGGTTACACAAAAATTATTGATGCAATAAAGGAGGGAAAAGTTTTAAAACTTACATGTAACAAATGTGATAAGGAACGTTCTATGAACGTATCATACGGTCCACAACTATTTATCGAATCTTCGCTCACAACTACTTTGAACGACATTCCAATATCCATTAAGTTAAATGAGCAACATTATACTCATGTTGGATGCGTTGTGTACTACGGACAAACTTCCCAAACGTCAGTTGGCCATTACACTGCATATGTACGTAATGGTACCAACTGGATAGAATACGATGATATGTTACGTAAGCCAAAGAAATTACGCGGTAATAGAACATGTCATGTAAACATGTGTATTTATGTAGAAACATAAAACATTTTTATATTTTTAATATTTTTATAACGGTTAAGCGAAAGAGATGATCAAAATTATCCTTGTAAAACCAAAATAAATATTTTACATAACATTTTAAATAAATATTAATACAATAGTATTAAAATGTTTTATTTTAAACTACTATCATGTTAGCACGTTGTGTGCGCGAACGATCTTGATTATATACATATCACTATAAATCACCTCCACGAAGTTAGCCCCCCACTTTTAGAATTAAATAATTTCGACAGTTGTGCTGACTTGTGCTAAGCTAGCACAACTCAGATATACAGTATTGTTTAAATCGAACAATTATAAACCCGAATTAATGGACTTAGAATTCTTACGGTAAGGACGCGCTCAAGAGTAAAGTGCCCTTTATATTGTTGTTCTGAAGAATCCGAAGGTTGTGCTGACTTGTGTTAAGCTAGCACAACTCAGATATACAGTATTGTTTAAATCGAACAATTAGAAATTTTTGAAAAAAGGGATTTCAGACTAAAAACGTTTTCTTTTTGTTCCGGAGTTTTTATTCTACTTATAGAATCGTCCTTTTGGAACAATGTTTAGAACAACTAGAACAATCTATAACGATAAAAAAAAGTTTGATTTTTGAAAAAAGGGGGGCCAAATAAAAATCGTTTTCTTTTTGTTCCGGAATTTTTATTCGACTTATAGAATCGTCCTTTTGGAACAATGTTTAGAACAACTAGAACAATCTATAGCGATAAAAAAAAGTTTGATTTTTGAAAAAAGGGGGGCCAAATAAAAATCGTTTTCTTTTTGTTCCGGAATTTTTATTCGACTTATAGAATCGTCCTTTTGGAACAATGTTTAGAACAACTAGAACAATCTATATTGATAAAAAAAAGTTTGATTTTTGAAAAAAGGGGGGCCAGGTAAAAAAATTATTTTTTTCGTTTTATTGGAGAACCGTTCGGTATAAAATAATATTGTTTTGGAACAATGTGGAACAAAGTTAGAACAACCTGGAACAACTTTCAAAATTGTAATTTTCAAAAAAAGGGGGGCTAACTTCATACACTCGAAAGCGCAACAATAAGTCCACATGTAATAAGTCCACAATATCTAAAGTCCCATGTAATAAGTCCACAATATCTAAAAAGATATGATCTTTAGTGCTAAAATTAAACTCATTACATATTTAGTAAAACGAAGATTTAACAGAGTACCGTAACTTGCGTAGGAGTCTCGTTAATACGATATTCCACCAAGATCATAAAAGATATTTAAAACTTAACGCTGCTAGACCAAGTGCAGCCAAAATAAATTAATAAATATAATGAACATATTCAATACGTGTATATCATTTAGATCTAAATTAAAAACATGATTTGTTTTCATTATCTTATTATATTATTATTATTATATTCGTAGATCTCAGTATCAAGTTTTAAACATCTTTTATGATCTTGATGGGTTTAAACATGTTTAATTTTTTAAATTTTTATCATATTTCCTCTTTCCAATTAGCACAATTTTTTTATTTCAACATTTTTAAAAATATTTTCGCTTTACGCGTACATTTTTTATTTTTTTAAAAAAAGGTAATTTTATAATATCACGCATTTTGTTCAATTTATCTTGTAAAATTAGCATTTATGATTTATAAACCAATTAAATTTTTCAACAAGTTTTCTTCCTCTTTCTTTTTTATGGCACTACACACTGAGAAATGATTTATCAATCGACATTGAAATCATGTCGATTGATTTGATGGTTTCAACGTCGCTCGACGAATCATTTCTCAAGGGTTGTTCTAGGAGTTGAATCCGTTAGAGTCTAGCTACACTATCACTGCAGATGTGGTATATGGTATACCATTCCTACGACAGTGACACTACATAACCTATAATCTTACAGTCGATAATCGTCTATATATTATCGATCTGATAAATCTGAGTCGCGTGCACATTGTGTCGAAAAGCAAAAAGTACATTTCTTCATCTTTTATTCTCACCCCGCGCGTCTACAAAGTTAACGACAACGTTAAATATAGCTATGTCAATTCGAACATTGCAATATCTTCACTTACGTAGAAGAAAAATAAAAACACTTTTATTATTTATATAATTCAAGCTCAAGCTATCCATTGAACCTACTTTGAACTTAATCAGTTTAGTCGTTATTGAGATTCAATAATCTAGGAATTTCTCAATTTGTTGATTCGCGTAAAAATACACGGGATGATCTCGCACTGCGCGTATACTATCGTGTCTCTTGATATAATTGTGGAAATTAATGAAGCTAAATTAGGTAGATGTAAATATCATCTCGCGGACGACTTATAATTTGTCAATAGCTGCTTGAAGCTATTAAATGAGAAACAGATTGTTTATTTATTGTACCTATTTAGTAACAATCATTTCAAGTTTTGATTCCGATTATACGTTATAGTATCTCCATAACAACTGTTGGTGAGTATATGACTTATTTATGTAATTCTTTTTGATGACCATTTAATAAACAACGAATAATCACTAAAGATTATTATTGTCAGTAAAATGACCTCAATAACAGTGGTCAGATCAAGGTCATTGAAGTTGACTCCCCTAAACCACATAATTATCCTTATTTATATTTAAAAACCTATTAATTGATTTAAATGTTAACTTTTATTATAATAATTATCAGATGTCTATTGTTTCTTTATTTTGCTCTATATTTTATCTAAACATAATATTTTTTACATATTTATATTTTTCATATACTTTCCTTTTTTTATTTTTATTTCATTTTTGTATTGTTTTTTCATCACCAGTATTATTATATTTTATTATAATTTTATTTATCATATTTATATTTTTATGAAAATACATATATATTTTTAGGACAAAATAAACAACTACTAAATATAACTATTATAATAAGAACTGCTACTGCTACTGCTACAGCTACTATTACTAGTTCTCTATTAATATTGATACTACTTATACCATTATTATTATTATATAAACAAATTGATGATATAAACATACAAAGACATAGTAAAACAATTAATTTAAGAATTTCATTAATTCATAATTAATTTGTTTTATATTTATGTGAATATAGGTGACTCTTAAATTAGTACACAAAATGTAAATTTTGATTTCTTGGCTCATTTTATGAAAAAATGGCCTATAAACATATGTCCTAAAATGCTTTGTTTTCAAAATACAAAATGTCAAATTTGAGAAAAAATAAGAATTTCGAAAATCCAAGAAAATACTCAGAGATATTTTATTCAAATTTGGTACGCATACATGTGGTATTAAAAATCATTTTCCAGATGAAATATTTTTATATTTACCAGAGGTGTGTGATAATCGTATTATGTTTTAAGAAAGAATAATATGCCACTGTTTCCAAATTCAACAATTTTTTTGAAATTTCAAACTAAAACTCAGCAAAACTGTCTTTTATATTTTTTTAACGCCGTTTTCAAGCTAAAGTAAAAAAATTGAAATTGAAAGTAATTGAAAACAGCTTTATTTTTTAGGAAACTGTGATCGTGTTATCATAAAGGAAGAAAAATGAGTACACAATAGTAACTAAAAAGTAGAGTCCTATAATAAGAAAAGCGCGATCTTGTTCCTACTTCCTGATATTGGTCGATTGTAGCCCCCATGTTAGGCCCGCAAGATTCCACGTAACCCATGTGTTGTGTTGTTTACATATAATGTAAATAAATGCACACTTGTAATCACGGCGATGGTTAGCAAGGTGGGGGTAGAGTTCGCGCTTCTCTTATTAGGACTCTAAAAAGAACTACTAAAAAGAAAGGTAAAGTATCTGAATGAAAAAAAAGATACGCAATTATAGTAAAGTTAAAAAGTAAAGCTATTTAACAATGCGAGTATCTTCTCTTTGCCAGTGATGGGAAATTAAAAGGAAAGAGCAGTAACTGACGTCAAACTGGCACAGATGATATATAAAATTAACGTCTATTACGACGTTTCGACCTTTGGTTTAGGTCCTCTTCAAGTATATTTAATACGCAGTCCAGTAGTCAATAATACAAAATTTAAAAACATTGATTTCCACATAAATCGGTTTAGATTAAGATAGATATAAAAGGTGTCTGTTGTTGATGACAACGAAGTAAGGACATACATGTTTTATTAATAAAAAAAATATTATTTAGTAGTGATACTTACAATTAGAACTAATTATATATTTATAACTAACATTTCTATATTAAAAATTTTTTATTTTTAATTAATTTAAATTTATTAAGAAATCTTTATTATCTTTCGATAAATCTAATGTTAGCAGAAAAAAATAAAAATATAATAGTAGAATAAATTATCATTGTTGTAATATCTAATATTTTCTGAGTTTTAAGATAGTCTACAATTTTTTAAAATAATGAGATCTCTATTGTGTGTGTTTTATTTTGTTCTTTATTTTGATGTCTAAGCATAGTATTTTTCACACATTTATATATATATTTTTCTTTTTACTTATATTTATGTATCGTGTGTATGTGTGAAAATAAATTGATATTGATACTTACAATATACTATCATTGATGCATTTGCTGTTCGTTCATCTGCAAAGGTAGATATAACGCATGTATATTCGCCAGTAAGATCAACACCCGGCTTATTCAACTTTATGGCTCGGTATTCAGTGTATGGATCATCGCTTGCTTTGTAAGTTAAATCGACGTATTTTGCAGCAGGTTCATCCGCCAGAGGATATCTGCCATAAATCCATTGGTAGACTACTTGATTGATGTTAAAAAACCATTTGACGACGAGACCTTTGCTTGATGTATTCTCAAGGTCGTAATCGCAATCAAGGATAATGTAATCTGTATCGTTAGCTTTTACAATAGCTGGTATGTTGATGCTTCTGATAATCAGTTGCCAAGATTCTGCAAACATATGAAAATATATTTTGCTACTGATAATACCAACAAATTTTTCATATATTTTGGGTTTCTTTCCACTTTATAAAAATACTTCATATTAATAGGGTAAAGTTAGAAAGAGATAAAATTTATGTTTTAACATACTTGGACGACATGATCTTGTTTGTAGAAGGAAAGCATGAAGTACATGATCGCGAGAATGGAAAAGGAGCTACGTTTTAAATGTAGAAAATTATGAGATTTAGGGAAGAAAAAAGAAAATAAATTGGAAACAGGAGTGAAAGAAGACAGAAGAGGTAAAGTAAAGATTTTTAAATAAGCATAGCTTAAAACTTAATGATATTGATGAGTATAGTTTAATCTTCCATTTAGAAACAATTAAAAATCGATAAATAATTCTATTACGTATATTTTTTTTGTAAATAGACAACATACACATCATTGGTCAAGGGAAACTGCGAGAAAGTGGTGATCTCTTTCGTCAAGAGGGAAAATATAAAAAATTATTTCTTTTACAATAATAAAATTATATACAATATTAAAGAAAACAATTTTTTTTACATTTTCCCAAAAAGAATATAAATAAATGAATGAATGAATAAATGAATATATAAGATAGAACAAAGAGTGAAAAAAGGAAGAGCGCAGGAGAGGGGAGGGAAGGAGAGAGAAAAAGAGAAAGAGAGAGGATAGACATAAAATAAGTATAAAAAGATGGATATAAATAAAAGAATAGAACATAAAAAGAAAGAAAAAATACATTGAAAGTGCTACGATATATGATACGTACGATAATTTTAAGTACGATAATTTTAACATCTTACATGATTTTTTAATTTATAACAAAATTTAGAATTGCATGCGTGCACACATATGCACGCACACATAAACATTAAAAAAATTAAAAGTACGTCTATAAATATAATATATTCATGTATATGTACATTTATAAATAAGTTATTATTTATTATATGATATAAAATTAATAGAATAGAATTATATCCTTATTTCATCATAAATTATAAATTGTCTAAAGTAATTTTTACCCTATGAGTACTGAATAATTTTAAACTGTTTTAATGTTTTAATCTATGTTCTATTGGTCGTATTAAAGACCGAAATAAAGTAAACTAAATAAAATACTGTTTTCTTTATGAAAATAAATGGCAATCAGGAAAAATTTGGAAAATTTTAAAATTCTATTTTTACGATAAAAAATAGGATTAAATTTAAAAATCGAACTGGTCGAAAATAACTATTTGATTCATTTCTAGTGCTAAACCAGAAAAAGCATCCATGCTTTATTATACATACTTAATGTAACAATATGATATACATATTGTATATACATCCGCGTGTTACACTTGGATAATGCAAATGTCGGCGGTACTGTAACTTTCAAGCTTCATAATTCGGAAAGTAGTTAATGAAAAATAACTTAATTTTAGTGTTTTGGAAAGCTCTCCGGGTAAGCTACAAGAATATGTAATAAAGAATAGGGGGTTCCATTAAAAAAATCTAAAGTGATTTTTATGTGACTTTGACGGTGCTATTCAAGGTCATACTAATATTATTATGTAATGCGTAATTTAAAGTCCTATACTTTTGTTTGAAACATTTTTCACGAAAATGTATATTTTTCGGTAGTCCCGGTACTTTTGGCGGATCCTGTATACATACATACAGGAAAGTTTCCCACAGAAAGTATCCCATGAGAAGTTGTTGAAACTAATTAAGTCTTATTCTGTAACACATATGGATATATATTTGGAGAAGTATAATAAAATTGCGTTTAATAGAAAATATTTGATAGTTTTTTTGAGTATTCTGTATAATGGAAAATTTTATTTTTAATTTTATTTGATTTTATAAAAAAATAGCAAAAATCAACTTTTTATTCTAATGATTTATAAAAATTAATTCAACATTCTAATGACACATGTTTTCGAAGTATGCATTATTTAAACAAAAATAAATTCTTTTAAAAATTGTATAAAACTTTATGTAAAAAAACAAACATCATAAATTTTATACGGTTTTTGTAAAAGAATTGATTTTTATATAAATAATAAGGGCGTACATTTCAAAATATACATATGTCACATATTAAATTATCTGATTTTCACTATTTTTATTATTATAATTTTCACTATTTTTATTACATAAAAAATAAAATTAAAGTAAAAAAAACATTAGATAAAAGTTTTCCATTGTACAGAATAGTATCATATATTCAAATAAAACTGGTAAATGTCTTTTAGTAAAAAATTCAAGTTTTCCCAATATTTTATATGTTACAGTATATGTATAGAATAATAGTTAATTAATCAGCAACTTCCCGTGAGATATATACAGGGTGTCCGGAAACTCGCCTGCGCCACTTCTGGAGATGATTCAGAGTCCAAAAAGAAGCAACAAAAGTTATATAAACATAGGTCCGGAAATGAATTGTTTCCACGTTATAACCACTTTTATGTTAAAAAAATCGTAATTTAGTTTTTATAATCACAATCAAAATAATCATATTTTTGCATGATTTAAAATCCTTACTGATTGTGATAGCTTCCGACTTACATTAGCTAAGCAAAATGTAAATCCGCGCATATCAAGATGGGCACTATTTCTACAATCATACGATTACAGCATTGAACATCGCCCAGGATCAAAGATGTCACATGATTGACGCATGGCCAGTGCCATGCTATTTTAGTATTGGAGGAAAATACATTCGAACGAATATTGTCAATAAAACAGAACCAAGATCCGACGATCCAACAGATACGTGAGCAATTAGAAACGACCGAAAGCAAATTCTTTGAACTACGAGATGGACTAGTATATTGGAAAGCCAAGGGCGACAAATTACTTTTCTATGTACTGGAGTGTTTAGAGAACAACATAATATGTACGTGTCACGACGGTATAGGTCACGTCGGTATTGATAAAGTCATAGAAAATATATTGCACGTGTATTGGTTAGCAAAATTAGCTGAAAAAGTAAAAAAATACACTGGTCCACAAAAAAAGCGCATCACTTAAATTGCATCAAAAAATAGCCTAAATTCAAAAGTGCAAAACTCCAAGAAGAATGATCCAATCAAAGTGTTCTTGGTCTCATTTTAACGCTTGAAAACTCTAGTTTAAGATGCTTCTATGCCGACATCCGTGCATTTTCCCCCCGTCCCGGGATCCTGAAGGAAACGGACATGCCTCAAGCATCAAAAAAATTGGTCGAGTTTGACAATGCTCACGGACTGAGATAAATTTTTTCAGCATGTCTCATGTCAGCCATGTTAAACCTTGCACTTTTCCCTACAAAATGAAAAAAAAAGAAGTCGCTACGATTTTTTTACGCCGAGTTACGGCCGTTTGAAAAAAAGTTACATTTTCGCTTCATTGTCGCATAACTCAGTCAAATGTCATCTGATCGAAGCGTTTTTTTTTCATTTTCAAAGATGGTATTAAATATACATAGTGACAATGAGCTTCTTGATCTAATTTACAATATTATAATTTGATCGTTAATGTATAGTTTTCTATCGACTTTTCATTGGTTGTGGAAGTCACAAGAAATATTGATTACGATCCATCCATCTCTCAAGGAACTACAATAACACGAAGTCATCGCATCTCTAGGTAAGTGATTGAGAAAAATGTCGTATTCCTGACTCAATTCTGACATTTCTTTGCGAAATTGTCTTCTAGCTTAGTTTTTCAATTACAAAAATAAATAGTAGTGAGTGAGCAAGAGTGAGAGTGAGTGAGTAAGAGAGAGAGAGAAAGAGAATGTGTCATGTACGTGTGTGTTTTGTGTATCGTATACGTATAGCGATAAGCTGAGCGCTCCACGTAATCACCTGCGTCGGACAGTGAGTTGCGTCGCCCCTGCCTATCTTCCGTACTCGTTCCGAATTCGTTAATTATTTCTCTTTATAACTCAAAAACTAAGCTTCGGAGAAAATTTTGGTAAAGGAAAAATCATCTCAGAATTCACTCAGGAATACGACATTTCAATATTAAAAGGTTATTCTGAATCACCCTGTATATAGATTCTGACACCTGCACGTTTTATTATATGATGCTTTTCGTACGGAGAAAGGAGAGATCGTAGCAATTATTGTTCTGGGACTTCGAAAATACGGGGTTTTTTACACTGAAGAGGATCCACATCAAGGCTCGAAATGTTTGTACTATATTTATATGTATTATACTTTATTTATATGGTTGATTACGAGTTTTTGTACTTTATGCTCTAAGAACAGTGACGGCTCGCATGATAATTTTGTATCATTATTAATTATAAAATATATTTTACTAAATAAATTAATTCGATAACAAGCAGCATGTTGAAAACAAAATTCGAAAATGGGCGAAATCTTCAGTAATTTAATTGGCTTAAATATTTATAACAATCAAAATAATAATGTTCTATCAATTTTCAAAGAAATTTTACTGCATATTAAAAATGCATACTGAATACTAATTATTCCATAATATCCATTTATATCTATAAATACCAAATAAATATCTGGGCGAACGAATATCTACATTCGGCTTTTGAATTAGATATTCTGTATTGATCGTCAACTTAATTTCCAAATGATGAAATTATGGATGATCTAACTGCGGTAGATGATATAAGTCAGCAATATGAAATCCTACAGGCCATATACCTCGAGCGGATAATGTCACGGCATGTGAAATGTACCGTCAGTGTAGTCTAATTACGTCAATATCGGATTTCTTCTCTGAACGGACGTCACGTCGTACGTTACTGCATACCCGAGGAAAAGCTTTTTCTATTATCTTCTTTCCTTATCAGCAGACCGGTACGTCCGATCTTCAACTGCGTGCCCAAAGCCTAAATAAGCTAACCACGAAATCGAATTCAAAATCCGTGTGGACACTTCGCGTCCAAATTTCAAATTATACACAGCCAGTAGTCTGTCAGAAGAGTAGTTTTGTGTGTATTACAAGCTATACGTTAGTATAGAACTAGATCCATAAAATGTATACATATATACATAGAATGCAATAAACATAAAAATTCCATCAGATAGTCGAAGTGAAACATATTGATCAAGTTTTAATGCGATTTATTATTGATTGAAGACTAAATGTGCACACGCGCGGGCGCGTGTGTGTGTGTGTGTGTGTGTGCGTGCGTGCGTGCGTGCGTGCGTGCGTGCGTGCGTGCGTGCGTGCGTGCGTGCGTGTGCGTGCGTGCGTGTGTGCGTGCGTGCGTGCGTGCGTGTGCAAGACCGGGTGTGTGTGTATAATCAACTAAGGCAATTGTAGGGAGGTTTATATCAATTGTTCAAAATGTGCACCGTCAACTGTTTGACAACAAGCTATCCGATGATAAAAAGATAAAACGGCATTTTGAATGTAATTATGAGGGATAAGAGCAGCTTCCTGAAGAATCCGATTTCGTAATTCATCCAGATTTTGTGGTTTTGTTTTGTAAACTCTTTCTTTTAAGTAACCCCACAGAAAGTAGTCGAGAGGTGTTAGGTCAGGCAATCTAGGAGGCCATTCGATAGCTCCTCTCCTACCTATCTATCACTCAGGAAACATTGTGCTAAGATAATGACGGACGTTCCTTCCGTAATGCGATGCAGCACCATCTTGTTGAAACCATGTGTCCTCAAAATTGTCCCCTACGATTGCCTGTATTGCTGGAACTATTTCATGTCTTAGCATATCCTCGTATTTCGCAGCTGTTAAATTTCCATCGATGAAAAATGGACTAATGACGGCATTATTGAGAATACCTGCCCACACATTTAATTTTTGCGGATACTGCGTGCGTGTTTCTTCAATCCAGTGAGGATTTGCGTCAGAATCTACAATTGTGCCGATTAACGTTGCCATTTATCTGAAATATTGCTTCATCTGAGAAAACTATGTTTGATAGAAAGTTAGGATCCTCGTCTATTCTTTCCATCATCAACTCACAAAATTCAATGCGTCTATCAAAATCATCCTCATTTAGCTCTTGCACAAGATGGGCTTTTTAGGGATGAAATTTATTACTTTTTAATATTTTAAGAACTTTAATATTTTAAGAACAGACTTTTTATCAATGTCATGTTGCAAAGCAACTTTACGACTTGAATCATGCGGATTTTCGATGAAAGATTGTAGAACATCCAATGATTTTTCTGGATTTGTTGCTGACTTTGGCCTACCTAATACTGGACGATTTTTAATACTTCTAATTTCGTTGAAACGCCTTATCGTTCTCTTGACTGTAGATCTTGAAATGGCAGTACCTTCATTGCGAAAAGTTTCATTGAAAAGCTGTCTCACGTCATTGTACGATCTCAATCGATCGCCCCAGCCTCTCATCATCAAAAGAGATATGCGTTCTCGTTCAGAAAGACGTAACATCGTTGACTGAAGAGATAAAAACTAAATAAACTAATACTTGGATACTCAAGTGTAAAAGTTATTAAAAATACAGCGAAGAGTAAAATCACGGATTGTGATACAGTAAACTGTAATGAATGTTCAAAAATTAACTCGGGAAGCGAAAATCGAACAGAACTTGGGTACTGGTCTAGATTGAAATCAATTTCAACCGTGTTCGTGATCAAACTTCGAGGAACCTGGAAACGAAAAACTGAGACCACGTGCGCTGACAATAAACGGCAGTGCTACGGTTTTGAAATAATTCATGTTTTGATTTATCGATCGACCGATTAAGCGAGCACGTATCGTCCCAGAGGGTGGATGCCGCTCCTTGAATTACGCGAACCGTGACAAGTACTCTCGGTACGCATTGCAAGTACGAAACAGTTTGACGCACGCACATACGCACACACACCCTCCGCTACTGCGAAATCTCAATGTTTAAATGATCATAACTCTGCAAAAAAAAAAATCGTAGAGACCTCGGCGACATCGCGTTGTTCTTAACCTCGAAAAAAAATCTCTTTCAAACAAACCCTCACTCGATCCCATATTCCATTTAAGATTTTTCGCCTCCCTTCCCCCACCCCGGGGGTGTTAAAATGGGTGTTTTGGTGTTATGTGGTAGATTGTGTGATACTATTGTAACCCCGTAAATTTCAATCCGATATCTCAAACCGTTCAGAAGTTATCTAGGTGTCCTGGTACTTTTCCCTGTATATATATATACCTGTATATTATATATATATATATACAGTCGGTCACAAAAATATTCGGACATCAATAGAAGTTGACTTTAATACTCTGTATTTACAAAACATTTACAATTAACAAAACAAAAAAATTATTTTACATTACAATATAGTTTATAGATAACAAAAATACATAAACTTTTTATTTACAACATACGGCTTATTAAATAATAAAAGAAAAACAAAAGCTAGTTCATTTCTGTCTCACAAAAATATTCAGACAATACAGAATTAAACTTAATAAAACTAAGATAACAATTATTCATAAAAGATTAATATTTTGTAGGGTATCCCTTCTGTTGTATAACATGTCTTAAACGTGTTAGCATGTTAGAAATAATTTTTTTTTAATAATCCTTATTAATATGCTGCTATTTTTCTTTAAGTCTTTCTTTTAATTCTTCTTTTGAATTTATGACGTGTTTCCGAATTTGTCGGTCTAATTCGTCCCATAAATTTTCGATGGGATTCAAATCGAGAGATTGTGGAGGTGGCTTTATAATATTAGCGCAATTATATAACAAAAATTCTTGTATAATCCGAGTTCTTATGTTTCGGATCATTATAAAATTTCAATTTTTGTTCGATCCTCAGGCATTAATTGCACTTTTTTTAAATTGTCCTTCAAAATACTTAAGTACTTGTTTTTATCGAATACCATCGATAAAAATCAATTCATAACTCCATGAGTGGAAATACAGCCCCACACCATTACACCTCCGCCGCCGTGTTTAACTGTTGGCTGTAAATGTTTTAGCTTCAAATTCTCTTCTTTTCGTTTCCTCCACACTCTTATTCTTCCATCACTTCCATAGACATTAAATTTGCTTTTCGCCAGCAAAGATAACATTATTCCATTCATTTTCTTTTTGTTATGTGTCCCTTTGCAAACTCGAGTCTTTTTCTTTCTGTTTGTTTCATTAATGTAGGGCTTTTTTCTAGCTATTCGTCCATTATAGCCCCTCTGATCGTAACACTCTTCTTACATTTTCCGGGTGCACAACGATTCCGTGTTCGTCATTTAACATTGACACCAATCTTGGAGCACTTATCCTTGGATCTTTCTTAATTTTATTAATAATATCACGTCTGTCACAGATTATTAAGAATACGCGGTCGCCCAGTTTGAGGATAAATTCAATTCTATCTTCGTGCTTATGTCTTTTTATAATATCCCATACTGTATTCTTTACTTATTCTTAAAATATTCGCAATTTCACGAATTATTTTTCCTTTCTCTCAATGGAAAATTACTAATTGTCGCATATTGAAAGATGTATTTTTCATTTTTTGCGACCATTTGCGTACAAATTCAGAAGCACGAGTGTCTTACATTTATTTGTGTTAAGCTGAAGTAGCTACAGAGGGTTAGCTACAAACATTGTTACCATTTCCTTAGTTGCAATCGAAAAACTATTTACGGATACCAAATGTCCAAATATTTTTTGTGACAAAATATATTTTATATTTACTTTTTATTTTTATTATTTAAACAACTGTGCATAATAAAAAAAGTTTTATATATTTATTAACTAGAAACTATAACATAATCTAAAATATTTTTGTTTACTTATTGCATGTTTATTTAAAATATAAAAGCTAAAAGTAAAAATTATATAGGTGTCCTAATATTTTTGTGACCGACTGTATATATATATATATATATAAACCCTGGCATTCTCTGTCAAAAAACCACCTCCCTCTGCTCAATTTTTGAGATAAAAAATGCTTTAATAGGGCTTGAAATTTTCGTTTAAGTTCTATTTTCTCCAGCTGCCACAGTTTTCAGAACAAAAAATAGGTTGGACCTATTAAAGGACCAAAAGAAAAGAAAAAAAAAATTGTATTTTTGATAAAAATAAATGCACATATTAAAAAATTCTTTTTCATGCCTAATAGTGCATTTATTTATATGTACTATTCTTATGTATTATTGTTGGTTTTCTTTATTATTAGCTATATCATATTTTTAAAAATTCAAAATAGCGGATCCAATATGGTGGACAAAAGCAAAAAGTCACTTTCATCCGGATGAAAGTCGGTACTCGGGGTTTCGAGGTCGCTGATTACAATCTGATCAGAATCAGAAATTCAAATGGCGGATCCAATATAGTAGCGAAATGCAATAATTTTGTTTTGGATGAAAGTCGATACTCAGAGTTTTCGGTCGCGATTATGAATCTGAAGGTGATTATGAATCTGAAGGTGATTACACGAATCACAAGGTTGACACGCGCTGCGACTTGCGCGTAGCGCTGAATCTTCATCAACGCATAACTCTTGGTCGTACGGTTTTTCCGCGGTCCGTCGCTTCGCGTCGGAGTCATATGCTGGCTTGTATTCGCGTTCTTTTAAATAATTTTTGGTATCGGTGAATCGGTAGTGAGTCAGTAAATCCAGTGAATTCGTTATCGCGTAATCTGTATTGTTAATCGTGAAATGGTTTGTAGTGTTTTGCAAAATTTGCAAAAAGTTTTTGATAATGTCTCTACAACTTAATCATAACGTTGCAGCAGTTAACGTAGCATGAGGATTCGCTACGCTGCTACTAGGTGGTGAGCAGGTAGTGGTGGTAAATGACTGAAGACTGAGTGCATAAGTGTTTGTGTAAAGAGAAAGAGCGAGAAAAATAGTGCGGCACGTGCGTGCATGTGTATGAATATCTCTCTCTTCCCTCCCTCCCTCTCTCTCTCTCTCTCTTTGTCTCTCTCTCTCTCTCTCTCTTTTCTCTCTTTTACGCACACACACACATTACACATCGCGTGCCCAGCAATCAGCTACAGTGCAGCGTTCGACGGCCAGCTTGAACCGGAACAACTTTTGTTATTAAAGTAATGTTTATTTTAAGGAAACACGTATTCTGACGTAATTCTAAGACTTTCTTCTTTATCAAAATTTTATTTAAAAGCATAATTTTATGTTATAAATTAAAATGAACAACGACTCACGCGGTGATAATCATCCATCGGTCAGCTGAACCCGTACACGCTCGCGGTGCGCCGCTCCTGCCTGTCTTCTCACTCGACGCGTGATTTCTAACTATTTTTTGTATAATCGAAAACTACGCTTCAAAATCAAATTTTAGTAAAGAAAAAAATCATTTAAATTGTGTAATCGAATGAATCATTACAGATGGAAGGTTTTTCTGGAACACCTGTACAGGATAGACCATTTTAATCAATACACGCGAATATCTCGAAAAGAAGTTTAAAAAAATGTGTGTTAAATAAAAGTTTATGGTTTGAAAGGGTTATCAGATAGTGGCAATGATTTGACCTTGGAGAGTCATTTGAAGGTCATAAGGTCAAATCAATTTCTTAAATGGAGGACTACTATTTTTCATTGCATATTCTTATCTTGGCTTATCTCGAGAGCTTTCAAAACACTATAATAGGTATTTTTCATTAAGTATTTTTCGGGTTATAGGATTAAGAAATTTCTTAACTTTACATAAACTACAAAATATCTCGTAAAATATTCACCTATCAATGAGCTTACCTCAATGCTTTTATGCACAGAATAGAAAGAGAATTGGTGGTGTAAAAAAAAGACATAGTTGTTTAAGAAAAAATATGCTATTTGTAATTAACGTAATTACGGAAGTATTACAGTAATTAAGCGGATAATAAGCCGAACTGTTACTACAAATCATATTTTTTTAATATTGTGTTCTTAGAAAGTGTATTCAATTTATAGCAGTAAATATTAATAAATATTAATAAATATTAATGATCTTTGTCGTTCTACACCATGCCCGTCAAAGCGCCGACTCAACGGTTGCCACACTTGATGGCGTGAACTGTACTCTGTAGTTGGACAATTTCAAGACTCTGTTTAAAAGCTATTAACCTCACAACAATTTGCTATTATTTTCGACTCAGTTTTTCTTGAGGGTACACGTATGTGTCGGCTCCATAGACGTATAATAAATTAGACTAGCGTTTGGCTGAAAGTTGTTTTCACTTTAGAAAGACAACATGTTTTGAATAGTAACTCTTCTCTCTCTATTAATATCTATAATTGGGGCAAAAATTCAATATGGCCTGCAACGACCGATACTACGTTTGACGGCATTTGACAACATTTGATGGGTTGTTTATTATTTTATATTTATTAAGCAAAATGGTTAATTCTTGTTGTGTATGTGGAGCAGGAACAATTGCTGAAAAACTCGCATATTACTTTTCATAGGTGAAAATGTAAATTATTATAAAAAAATATTGTTATATTACTTTTATAGGTGAAAAATATGAAATTATTATAACCAAAATATTGTTCACATTCCTCTTATGCAATACTCATTATGTTTTAGTTTGCCAAAAAATCCAAACATTACGAAAACAGTGGTTTGCAGGTGTTAAAAAAAACTGATGTTAAAACTCTTATTGTACTCAACACTTCAAAGCTGAAAAGATTATCCTTCTGTGATAAACCACTTCTAAAAAGATGCGATTCCACAGTTAAATATTTGTGAATTAAAATACACATATACAATTCATTGAAAACATTGCAATGTAAAGTATTCAAATTTAGTATTATGAAATATAAAATCAATTTTTTTTCTATTGTTTCAAAAATTTTCATTAGTTTTGTGTTATTTAGAAATTTCCAAAACTCTACAGCTAAAACAGATTGTGACAAAGACAGTAGAAAATATTAGTATTGATGAAAATATTAATATTGATGATAGTTCTTTAGAACAATGAATGATGAAAATGATTCCGATGGCGATGAATATAGTATTTCACCAAAAACGTTGTTATTTAAAGGAATTTGGTACTTTTAGAAAAAGATTTTAAAAACGAAATTTTATGGAATCGATTTTCGGTAGCATTGAAAGAAATAAGACAAGAAAAACAATTGTTGAAACGCAAGAATAAACGTTTGCTTACAAAAATTCACACCTTCAAAGACTTAATTCAAGAGTTAAGAGAAAAATTGCTGACAGATTCTGTTATGGATATATTGAATGTAAACAGAAACTAATTTTTTAATAACCCTGTTTCTATTGGTAATGTTGGCAGATTGACATGGTTTGGTCAAACTATATTTTGATCAAAAGTACCTACACTAATCTTTGAGCTCCTTTGCTGTCAATCTGCTAACATTTAACTATCAGGAAATTATTTAAACAGCTCTGCCCAAATTATACTCTTGATTGAATATTTGTAAATAAAAATAAAATATGTATATGTATATGTATATGTATATGTATATGTATATATATACAGGGTGTCCATTATAAAAACATCCAGTCGAATATTTCGAAAACCAAGCCCGGGAGAAAAATTTTTCAGACAAAAGTTATTTGGTTTCAAAGGGCCCATAAGATGATACCATTGGTTTGACCTTAAAGAATTATTTGAAAGTTACATGAAAGTCACCTCAATTTTTAAATGGCATCCCCTATTTTTATTACATATTCTTGTAGCTGACTTCAAGAGCTTTCCAAACACTATAATAAAGTATTTTTATTAAGTATTTTCCGAGTTATAAAGCTTGAAATAATTTCATAATTTTACATAAACTGTAAAATATCTCGTAAATATTTACTTTTCGATGACCTTACCTCAATACTTTTATGCAGAATAATGAGAGGAATCAATTGGTGTCAAGAAAACACATAGTTGTTTTTTAAGAAAAATATGTTTCGAATACTGGATGTTTTATAATGGGACACCCTGTATATATATATATATATATATATATATATATATATATGTATATAGCAAGGGTGATTCAAAATAAGCGTATGTTCTTAAAGAGACATATTCCTAAGCGTATTCTAAGACAACTTTTCCTTTACCAAAAATTTTTCCGGATCTTAGTTCTCAAAATACAAAGGAAAATAGGTAGCGTATCGTGAGTCGAATACAAAGAGACAGGCAGGGGCGGACCACTCACCCGTTACGCGGGTGGTTACGCGAAGCCTGCTGCAATCAGCTGACGATACATAAATATGCATACACACACACACACACCACGCACGCACACAGCAGACAGACGGACGGACAGACAGACAGAGAGACACACACATACACACACCGCACGCAGCTGACAGACAGACAGACACACGCACGTACGCATGTACATTTATTCACTCAAGAATGCGTCAGAGAGAAAGAGTGAGAGAGGAGGGAGAGGGATGTATCGAAGAAGCTTCAACGTGTTTACTTACGTATCATTTTGTCTAAACAATTGATTGCTTCCGCGATGAGACATTCGTATGGAATGATTTTATCCTTTTTCTTATTGTTCACGTTTCGAAGCACACAACACATTCACATTTCTGTCACTCACTTCATCGATAAAACGAGGAAATATTTAATGATAACTACTCAGCGCGAAAATTACTCGAAAAAGTAAAACACGTTTTCGACGAACACACGACACGTGTTCAGCAACCACCAGAGCAGATCAGTGAGCGCTTAGTAATTCTTTAATATAATTGGTTCTTGCATTTAGATCTTCGTTGGATCTAAGTGCAGAAACCAATTAAATAAAAGAATCACTAAGCGCTCACTGATCTGCTCTGGTGGTTGCTGAATGCAGCCACTTTCAATTGATTACGGGATTGTCGTGATAACAAACCTAACCTATCAAATCAGTCGACTGCTTGCCACCGTCGAGTAAACACGTGTCGTGTGTTCGTCGAAAACGTGTTTTACTTTTTCGAGTAATTTTCGCGCTGAGTAGTTTATCATTAAATATTTCCTCGTTTTATCGATGAAGTGAGTGACAGAAATGTGAATGTGTTGTGTGCTTCGAAACGTGAACAATAAGAAAAAGGATAAAATCATTCCATACGAATGTCTCATCGCGGAAGCAATCAATTGTTTAGACAAAATGATACGTAAGTAAACACGTTGAAGCTTCTTCGATACATCCCTCTCCCTCCTCTCTCACTCTTTCTCTCTGACGCATTCTTGAATAAATGTACATGCGTACGTGCGTGTGTCTGTCTGTCTGTCAGCTGCGTGCGGTGTGTGTGTGTGTGTGTCTCTCTGTCTGTCTGTCCGTCCGTCTGTCTGCTGTGTGCGTGCGTGGTGTGTGTGTGTGTATGCATATTTATGTATCGTCAGCTGATTGCAGCAGGCGCTTTGCGTAAACACCCGCGTAACGGGTGAGTGGTCCGCTCCTGCCTGTCTCTTGTACTCGACTCACGATACGCTACCTATTTTCCTTTGTATTTTGAAAACTAAGCTCCGGAAAAATTTTTGGCAAAGGAAAAGTTGTCTTAGAATACGCTTAGGAATATGTCTCTTTAAGGACATACGCTTATTTTGAATCACCCTGTATATACAGGGTGTCCCAGACCACCCGTCCACCCCATTTAAAAGCTAAGGATGCGATTCTATCAAAAAATGTTGTAGACAAAAGTTGTATGGTTTTAAGGGGGACATAAAATGGTGTCATTAATTTGACCTTGAATAGTTACTTGAAGGTCACGTGAAGGTCACCTTTCATTTTTTAAATCGAAACCTCTATTTTTTATTAGATATTCTTCTAGCTTATCTCGAGAGCTTTCCAAAACACTATAATAAAGTATTTTTTCATTAAGTATTTTCCGAGTTATAAAGCTTGAAATAATTTCTTAATTTTACATAAACTGTAAAATATCTCGTAAAATTCACTTTTCGATAACCTTACCTCAATACTTTTATGCACAGAATAATGAGAGGAATCAATTGGTGTAAAGAAAACACATAGTTATTTTTAAGAAAAAATATGTAATTGTTAGTTACAAATTGTACAATTGGTTCCTCTCATTATTCTGTGCATAAAAGTATTGAGGTAAGGTCATCGAAAAGTAAATATTTTACGAGATATTTTACAGTTTATGTAAAATTAAGAAATTATTTCAAGCTTTATAACTCGGAAAATACTTAATGAAAAAATACTTTATTATAGTGTTTTGGAAAGCTCTCGAGATAAGCTAGAAGAATATCTAATAAAAAATAGAGGTTTCGATTTAAAAAATGAAAGGTGACCTTCACGTGACCTTCAAGTAACTATTCAAGGTCAAATTAATGACACCATTTTATGTCCCCCTTAAAACCATACAACTTTTGTCTACAACATTTTTTGATAGAATCGCATCCCTAGCTTTTAAATGGGGTGGACGGGTGGTCTGGGACACCCTGTATATATATATATATATATATATATATATATGTATATGTGTATGAGATGTGATGTGATGTGTCACTAATTTTTTTCTGTATTTATTTAAATGTGTTTTTTATTTCTTCTTCCAGAAAACGTGTCCCTCAATTCAGCAATTAATAAATAGAATTTTACACAAAAAACAAGGTCCATTCCCCGATGAATTAAAACATTTTGCTTGTACTCTACATTTTTATTCGCCGGCAACATACGAATATGTAAGAAAATCATTCATGAATGCTTTGGCTCATCAAAGCACAATCAGAAAATGGTTAAGTTCACCTAATAATGAGCCGGGAATTTCAATTACTGCGCTGAAGCATGTGTCGGAATTATGTCGAGAAGTTGAAAATGTAAATAAAAAATTATATTTTTCGTTAACATGTGATGAGATGGCAATTAGAAAACATGTGGAATTTGACGGAAAGCAATGACATGGATTTGTTGATGTCGGAAATAATGACTGTGATAATACTAATGACTGTGAAAACGATTTATTGATTGAAGCAACAAATGTTTTAGTTTTTATGTTAGTAGTTAGTAGGCATTAATAATATATATTTTAAATATATATATAGCTTATTATTTTTTATCCACACGTTAACAAAAAGAAAAAAGTAATATATTGAGTGATATATTACATGTTGCACACGCTCATGGAATTTCAATCTGCAACATAACTTTTGATGGTGCCTCTACGAATATTTCCATGGTTCAAGAGCTAGGGGCTAAAATTACAACTTCTCCTAATAAATTAAAAACTTATTTTGAACACCCTGTAACCCAAGAGCCCATAACTGTAATGTTGGATGCTTGCCACATATTAAAATTGGTGAGGAATACATTGGTTGCTAAAGGATGGTTCACAGATATTAACAAAAAGATTATTAGTTGGAATTATTTCATTTTGCTTGTAAAAAAACAAGAACAAGAAGGACTTCATTTGGCGACTAAAATTAGACACAGACATATTGATTTAAAAAATGAAAAAATGAAAGTACGACTAGCTGCTCAGACCTTCAGTTCCAGCGTTGCTAATGCTCTCAAAAGTTGTGAAAAAGATTTTAAGCTATTAGAATTTCAAGGTACAACACCAATGGCAGAGTTTTGTCAAATAATAAATGATATTTTTGACTTCCTTAATTCAAGAAACCTATTAACAAAAAAATATACCCAACAAGCAATTAGCATAGAAAATTTGGAGAGCATGAAAATGAGTGCAGAAAAATTTATTAAATACATTGAATCATTGAAAATAAATGATCAACCTATACTCAAAACAAAAAATAAGACAGGTTTTTTAGGATTAATAATATGTTTGAAATTGGTAATTCTGTTGGCAGAACAATTATTTGCAGAAAAGCACATGACATTTCTATTAACATATAAAATGTCCCAAGATCACATAGAAACATTTTTTGCTTGTGTTCGACGATTTGGGGGGTGCAATAATAATCCAACAGTACGACAATTTAAATCAGCTTTAAAAAAACTGCATGCGCATGTTAACATTAATATAATATTCAATGCCAATTGTACTTCCAAAGATGACACAGTTATCCTGAAATTAAATGCTGAAAAAGATAATCATAATAAGGAAGATAGTGAGACGAAAGATTTTATTTGGGATGTAGAACATGATTATGTTGTGCAATCAACAATAATATTCAGTGAATATCAGGAGGATGTTTTAGCATATATTGCAGGATTTGTTGCTAGACAAACAGAACAAAAAATAAAATGTGATTCCTGTATTAAAGGCTTAAAACAAACCGTATCACCGTTTCAGTTACAGAAAAGAAAACAATATGGCAAATTATTTAATGCGTCAGAGGATTTTGTAAAAATATGCAAAGCAGCAGAAAATATTTTTAGAACAAATGAGAATATCTTAAATTCTAAAAATGATATGGAGAAATTAATAATATTCACAATAAAAAACCTCCCTGTGAATGATTTGTTCACTGAAGTGGAGCATGCTTTTAATCAAGCTCCATTGACGGATCATAGAAATCAATTGATCCGAATTTTGTTGAAAAAGTTTTTCATCCTTCGCCTTCACCATTATGCAGCCTCGAAGAATAACAAAATTTATCGAGTACGAGCGAAATTTACAAAATTTATTTTATTTAAAAATCAATAATATTGATACATAATAAAATTATTGCATTCGATTACTAACTTTTGACGTTTCATAGCCTAACCTCATCACTCCTTAATCTTGTTCATTCCCCTACTTTTTGATCCTGCCAATTAACGAAAGCTTCTTTTTCCCCCCACTATTTCATTAGACAAAGATGAGATTACTATTCAACATCAGTTGTCTCTTTCTAAAGTGAGGACATTTTTTTAATAGGGCAGAATAGGGAACGCGCAGTCTACTTATCATACGTCTATGATGTCCGCACGGCGTGTTTTCTTGTCATTCTCTAGTGCGACGTTGCCAGATCTTTTGGGTATAATACTGATTAAAAGTTGATTAAAAAGTTGATAAAAAGTTGGTACAAAGTATTGAATAATTATTGTTAGACAAGCAGCATATTTATTAGATCTTTGTTTCATGTTACAAAAATTTTTAATATAATCTGGTTGTCAATCTTTTATACCACGCAAATAAACTGCGTTTCCCATAAGACGCAATAGTTTTTCGCATTTAATAACATTTTCATTATCTTTTCTCTTACGTACCCTAGACTCACAAAATTTTAACCAAGTTATTTTAGAAGCTTTTTATCTGGCGATAGACCAAATTTCATATGAATCTGTTTGTCAACTCCATAATCTACAAAACTCTCTTGAAACCGACAAAGAGTTGGCGCGCAGTCTTTCAAGTTGTGAAAAAGTATTTAATATTCATATAAATATTAACAAGCTAACCAAGATCTTAGCACGGGCCGAATATAGCTATCTTATTCTAACTTGTTGTTTGAAATAATTTTAATTCATAAAATTATTATACAATATAATAATGATCTATTGAATTAAAATCGGGTTATTAACCCGAAATAAAAATAATCCTATATTTCTTTTAAGTCCCGACATAATTTTAATTTGGATGGAATTATTATGTCGCGACATAATTTTAATTTACTGATAAGAATCGTAATTCTTTATTTAGGTCTCTATTTTTTAAAACAAATTTTTTGCATTAGAAAATTTTATTTACCCTATTAAAAAATAAAACAGCTTGTCATAATATTTGTTTGTAATAATGTTTAAGCAATGTCTACAATAAGATTTTAAGATATAAGAGTTAATTATTTTTCTCATACTTTGACTGTAATTGATCAATTTTTGCTTAAAACTTAAGTTTTACATCTTAAAATCTCATTGCAGACATAAAACATTTAAATATATTACGCGCAACATTATATCTTTCTTTCTCACTTTTGAGCTTTTCTCTTTTTTCAACTTTTTATTTTTTAAATATCGCCGAAACTATTCGTTTTATAAAAAATTGTTATACTAAATATCAAAAATGTTCATTTGAATTTGCTCAATCTAAGAAATGGGGGTTTCCATTAGGAAAAATTTAGTTAATCTTCCTTCTGATGATATTAAGTAGACATCTCAAGATCAAATCAAGGACATTATTGTACGTTCACTTCTATTATACAACTTTTATTTGGAAAGTATTTTATAAAACTGTATATTTTCAAAATATTTGCCTGTTAAAATTAAAATGAATCATACTACCTATATATACAGTTAAGGGAACAATTTTTGTTCTATAAAAACTATTTAAAAACTATTTTAAAAAATTCTATAAAAAAATAAGTGCGGAAATTGTAGTTACAAAGTTATTATTATCATGTTACGTTTGTTTGCTCAAAATGTGTGAATACAGTGACTCGTGAAGGTCACCGTTATAGAAAAGTCTGTTTAAACATATAATATACATGTATAGTATATACTTTTATGTGTTAGTGCAGTTATGTATTCGCAATAACAATCTTTAAAAATGATAACGTATGTTTCTAACGATTGTTATTGCGAATTGATTTTTATATTTTTTAATATATCTCGATCAGAATATATGTTCTTCATGTATATACAGGGTGTCTGAAACATTTTGGAAAAGTCGAAGAGTGCAGATAGAATAGGTCAAAATAGAAGGATTGTTACGTATTATTTTGTAATTTTTATAATATTTATTTCGTAATTAATTATAACGTACAAGCCAATGAGTGCACGGGAAACCGGTAGGCGGGACTCTATAGAGATGTCACATGAAAGATGGGTGTCGATGTAAAAGAAAAATGGCTTACTTCTTAGCAACGAGTAACAACTGTATAACAACTGATTTTGAGAGGCGGAGTTACGAGCGCCGTATGACAGCGCCGTGACTTTATGACGTGAAATTATCACGTGGCTCTGCGTGGCGAATAAATGAGCAGGCGCTATCATTTTTTCACCACCTTGTGGTAGATAGCATGGTGCGTTTTTTTTATAGTGGTATCCCCAGTAGGCCTAATCCACTCTCATTATTTAAAATTGTTCAAAGTGCCGTCCTCTCTCTCGTAGACAGAGTTCGGCCCTTCGAATATCGCGCGTAGCGTTGTACACCATTTCTGGCGTAATGGTATCGAAAGCCGCAACAATAGCTTCACGTACCTCGTTTTCTCTACGCCGGTGTTCTACCAGATTTTTTATATGCCCCCCACACAAAAAATCTAAGATGTTTAAGTCTGGTGACCGTGCCGGCCAGGTGATCGGACCGCCACGGCTCATACACCTACTTGGATAATGCGCGTCTAAAAAATCGCGTACCTGCCGGCAGAAGTGTGCAGGAGCTCCGTCGTGCTGGAAAATCAGCTGTGTCTGCATATGAAGAAGCACATCGGTGAGAAGCACATCGGCGAGAAGCACTGGCAACTCGTTGCTTATAAAATCCGCGTATATTTCGCCATTCAAACGCGGCGGGAGTAAATACGGACCGATAGTACACGCACACGCTGATAATGGTACGGGTGTAAAGCGTTCACACGTAAAGTGCAATGCACCGCGTACCGCGAGAGTACGCGCGCTGCGCGACGAGTCCTAGGTCGCGCGCTGCGCGACGCACGCTCGTCCCCGGGTCTTCCTCGAATCTGTCGAGGATCCTCTCCTCGTCTCGAACGCACTAGATAACGCACTAATAACGCACTAGACCACCAGCTGGTCCACGGTTGTGCACCAAACACCCACTTTCACGTAACTTTTGCACTGCACTTAAGATAACACGTCCCAACGGATGTCGTGCACGTGCGAGGAATCGATCCGCGTAAATACAACCTGCGAGATGCGCATTTTCGCCCGCTGGCCCAAAGACAATTATCATGTCCGTGTACTCCTGTGGAGTAAATCTCATTTTTGTTGCGAATGAGCACCACGCGCATGCAAATATTTCACGCGACTGCAGACGTCGTGTCCGTCGGATACACGCAGCGGATGAAAAAGGAGATAACGATCATAGACAAAAGATGATCGCTTATGATCGCTGTTTGTCTGATCCGACGGACACGACGTCTGCAGTCGCGTGAAATATTTGCATGCGCGTGGTGCTCATTCGCAACAAAAATGAGATTTACTCCACAGGAGTACACGGACATGATAATTGTCTTTGGGCTAGCGGGCAAAAATGCGCATCTCGCAGGTCGTATTTACGCGGATCGATTCCTCGCACGTGCACGACATCCGTTGGGACGTGTTATCTTAAGTGCAGTGCAAAAGTTACGTGAAAGTGGGTGTTTGGTGCACAACCGTGGACCAGCTGGTGGTCTAGTGCGTTATTAGTGCGTTATCTAGTGCGTTCGAGACGAGGAGAGGATCCTCGACAGATTCGAGGAAGACCCGGGGACGAGCGTGCGTCGCGCAGCGCGCGACCTAGGACTCTCGCGGTACGCGGTGCATTGCACTTTACGTGTGAACGCTTTGCACCCGTACCATTATTAGCGTGTGCGTGTACTATTGGTCCGTATTTCCTCCCGCCGCGTTTGAATGGCGAAATATACGCGGATTTTATAAGCAACGAGTTGCCAGTGCTTCTCGCCGATGTGCTTCTCGTCGATGTGCTTCTTCATATGCAGACACAGCTGATTTTCCAGCACGACGGAGCTCCTGCACACTTCTGCCGGCAGTACGCGATTTTTTAGACGCGCATTATCCAGGTAGGTGTATGAGCCGTGGCGGTCCGATCACCTGGCCGGCACGGTCACCAGACTTAAACATCTTAGATTTTTTGTGTGGGGGGCATATAAAAAATCTGGTAGAACACCGGCGTAGAGAAAACGAGGTACGTGAAGCTATTGTTGCGGCCTTCGATACCATTACGCCAGAAATGGTGTACAACGCTACGCGCGATATTCGAAGGGCCGAACTCTGTCTACGAGAGAGAGGACGGCACTTTGAACAATTTTAAATAATGAGAGTGGATTAGGCCTACTGGGGATACCACTATAAAAAAAACGCACCATGCTATCTACCACAAGGTGGTGAAAAAATGATAGCGCCTGCTCATTTATTCGCCACGCAGAGCCACGTGATAATTTCACGTCATAAAGTCACGGCGCTGTCATACGGCGCTCGTAACTCCGCCTCTCAAAATCAGTTGTTATACAGTTGTTACTCGTTGCTAAGAAGTAAGCCATTTTTCTTTTACATCGACACCCATCTTTCATGTGACATCTCTATAGAGTCCCGCCTACCGGTTTCCCGTGCACTCATTGGCTTGTACGTTATAATTAATTACGAAATAAATATTGTAAAAATTACAAAATAATACGTGACAATCCTTCTATTTTGACCTATTCTATCTGCACTCTTCGGCTTTTCCAAAATGTTTCAGACACCCTGTACATATAATGTGTGCGTGCATGCGTGCATGCGTAAAGTCATGAAAAAAAGTGAAATTAAAATATGTCTAATATATTTAAAACAATATATTATAAAATAATGTAATATAAAATAATATCATATAAATAAATTAAAATATGTAATGATGCAAAAAAATAAATCAATAATGATACAAATGCCATGTGCGAGCCGTCACTGTTGTTAGAGCGTAAAATACAAAAACTTGTAACCAAGTATGTAAATAAGTTGCATAAGTCAAATAACCAGTCAAAAATAAGTTCACCTTTTCTGTTAATAAAAGTTAATTCTAAAAAATTAGGAGTGTCTCCGCCCAATTCTAAGGTGAACTTAAGTCTGAAATAGTAAGAATTAAATTTCTCCAATAATTCATTTTTTAAGATCTGATTCAGGAAAAATCAACGCAATGTTATCAACATATCTAATGTAAAATAAAAGTTTTATAGAATGACTGTTAAGTGCTTCTAATCTTACTCTTTTTTTATTCTAATCTTTTTTATTGGTACCATAAACCAACCCTTTTCGGGTCAGTTACTAATTTTAAATTCTCAACATCCTATTACACATAAAAAGGGCACAATAATGAGTTTAATTGATAAAATTTTATTTCTTTCACATCCGGAGACTTTTTTTTTTTAATTTTACGTTCGTCATTGACTTAATAGATAATGATTATTATTTGGGTTTTATTTTTCGCACTATTAAAAAAAAATTGTCAACTAAATTTTACTAACAATTGAAAAGAAATACATAGGGCAATAGGTCACATCATCGAGCCAAACTAAGAGATGTCTTTTAAATATTCAACAAATATAACATAAATTTTTTACATTAAATTTTAATTTTAATGTAAAGACATTAAATTCTAATAAATTAATATTATTAGGTGTACAACTTTGATTCCGCCGTTTTCCTATAGATGGCTTTAGCGGTAAGTGGTGGTCGAAATAAACAGATCATAGACGTCATACAATAAACTTGGGCATCTGTCAACATAACTCCATAGAAACATTAGTCGATTTGTGTCTGCATCATAAAGTTATTCTCGATTGAAAATGTCAGTTTACGAGCCAAATTCTCGTCATTTGCGGGAGGTTTTAATTTGCTGCTTCAATATGAAGAAGTCTGCGGCTGAGGCTCATCGAATGCTCTCAAATACTTATGGTGAGGCCGCTATTAGTGAAAGAACGTGTCGTGAGTGGTTTCAACACTTCAAAAACGTGATTTTGACGTCGAAGACCGGCATAGCGGTGGCAGAGAGAAGGTTTTCGAAGATGCAGAATTGGAAGCATTACTTGATCAAGACGTGTCAAAATCAAGAATAATTGGCACGATCATTGGGAGTGACTCAACAAGCCATTTCAAAATGCCTCAAAGCCATGGGAATGATTCAGAAGCAAGGAAATTGGGTGCCGTACGAGTTGAAGCCGAGAGATGTTGAACGGGGTTTGTTTGCTTGTGAACAGCTGCTTGAAAGGCAAAGACGGAAACCCGTGGGAAGCTAGCCCCCCAACATTACAAAAAATTAACTTTCTTTAGCTCATTCGATTGCACATTGTTTGCACATGTATGCACATTTCGAGTTTTCGTTTGCACACTTCTAGTGAAAAAGTTATAACCAATACAATTTTGGGGGGGCCAACTTTACAATAGTCCCCCCAATATGAGCAAATTAGGTTAAAATGAGCTTAATCGATAGATTTTCGTTTGCACATTCTGAAACAGGTCGAATTTTCGTTTGCACACCCTTAGTTAAAAAGTTATAAACAATTAAAGATTCGAAAAAGGTCAAATACGAGTAAGTAAGCTTAAAACACGAGAATTGGATTCAAAATGGCATTAGTCGAGAGATTTTCGTTTGCACATTCTGAAACAGGTCGAATTTTCGTTTGCACACCCTTAGTTAAAAAGTTATAAACAATTAAAGATTCGAAAAAGGTCAAATACGAGTAAGTAAGCTTAAAACACGAGAATTGGGTTCAAAATGGCATTAGTCGATAGATTTTTGTTTGCACATTCTGAAACAGATCGAATTTTCATTTGCACACCCTTAGTTAAAAAGTTATAAACAATTAAAGATTCGAAAAATGTCAAATACGAGTAAGTAAACTTAAAACACGAGAATTGGATTCAAAATGGCATTAGTCGAGAGATTTTCGTTTGCACATTCTGAAACAGGTCGAATTTTCATTTGCACACTTTTAGTTAAAAAGTTATAAACAATTAAAGATTCGAAAAAGGTCAAATACGAGTAAGCTTAAAACACGAGAATTGGGTTCAAAATGGTATTAATCGATAGATTTTCGTTTGCACATTTCCACACACAATTCTCGTGTTTTAAGCTTATTTACTCGTATTTGACCTTTTTCGAATCTTTAATTGTTTATAACTTTTGAACTAAGGTTGTGCAAACGAAAATTCGACTTGTTTCAGAATGTGCAAACGAAAATCTATCGACTAATGCCATTTTGAACCCAATTCTCGTGTTTTAAGCTTACTTACTCGTATTTGACCTTTTTCAAATCTTTAATTGTTTATAACTTTTGAACTAAAAGTGTGTAAACGAAAATTTGACCTGTTTCAGAATGTGCAAACGAAAATCGGTAAATATTTCGTTTAACGGACCACCCTTCAATGACCTTGACCTTGACATATGTTGTCAAGGTGATCCTCCTGAGTAACCTTCTGAAGGTTTTAGCCGTCGCTCGTTTTTTATTAAAAAGTTATTAACAAAAAAAGATTTGAAAAATAGCGAACACATCCACACGCACACACACCCCAACTTTGACGTATGTTGTCAAGGTCACCCTCCTGAGTGATTTTCGGAAGGTTTTAGTCTTCGGTCACTGCTCGTTAAAAAGTTATGAACAAAAGAAGTTTGAAAAATTTGGCACTCATTTCGAATACACATTTACACATTTACCGCCAATGATCAATGAACAAAAGAGCTTTCACCACATTGTGTGTGTATATGGCATTCCTACTATTGTTAATATTTCTATAACTTTGAAACGGAATCCGAAAGTAAACTAATATACGATAGATTTTCGTACAGATAACATTCTGATAATCTGTCTTAAAATGAAACCTCATTTTGCATTGAAAAGTATACACGCGGAAGCAGTGTGTTCCGCCCCCCTTACGGGGGGGGCTCCACTATCGATAAACTACACACATAGGTGTGGGTGGAACTTGCTTCGCGTGGAAAGTTTCCACGTGGAGGCAGTGTGTTCCGCCCCCCCTACGGGGGGGCTCCACTACCGAAAAACTACACACATAAGTGTGGGTGGAACTTGCTTCGTGTAGAAAGTTTCCACGCAAAGCAAGTTTCACCCACACCTATGTGTGTAGCTTTTCGGTAGTGAAGCCCCCCCCGTAGGGGGGGGCGGAACACACTGTCTCCACGCGGACACTTTTCAATGCGAAGTGAGTGTTTCATTTTAAGATAGATTATCAGAATGTTATCTGTACGAAAATCTATCGTATATTAGTTTACTTTCGGATTCCGTTTCACAGTCTTAGAAATATTAACAATAGTAGGAATACCATATACACACACAATGTGGTGAAAGTTCTTTTGTTCATTGATCATTGGCGGTAAATGTGTATATGTGTATTCAAAATAAGTACCAAATTTTTCAAATCTTTTTTTGTTAACAACTTTTTAATAAAAAACGAGCGACGGCTAAAACCTTCAGAAGGTCACTCAGGAGGATGACCTTGACAACATATGTCAAGGTCAAGGTCATTTGAAGGGTGGTCCGTTAAACGAAATATTTACCATAATTTTTTTACTAGAAATGTGCAAACGAAAATTCGAAATGTGTATACATGTGCAAACAATATGCAATCGAATGAGCTAAAGAAAGTTAATTTTTTGTAATGTTGGGGGGCTAGCTTCACACGAGTAAGACGGAAAGGATTTCTGCATCGCATTGTGACTGGGGACGAAAAATGGGTTCATTACGATATCCCAAGCGGAAAAAATCATGGGGAGTTCCCGACCATGCTTCCACGTTGACGGTCAAACCGAATATTCACGGCTCCAAAGTCATGCTCTGTATTTGGTAAGACCAGCTCAGCGTAGTGTATTATGAGCTGTTAAACCGACTGAAACAATCACAGGCGATCCGTATCGAACGCAATTGATGCGTTTGAGCCGAGCATTGAAAGACAAACGGTCGCAATACAACGAGAGATACGATAAAGTGATTTTGCAGCATGACAATGCTCGATCCCATGTTGCAAAAGTGGTCAAGACATACTTGGAAACGTTGAAATGGGAAGTCCTACCCCACCCGCCGTATTCTCCAGACGTTGAACCCTCTGACTATCACTTGTTTCGATCAATGGCACACGGCCTGGCTGACCAGCACTTCCGGTCTTATGAAGAAGTAAAAATTTGGATCGATTCACAAAACACATCGCCTCAAAAGATGACCAGTTTTTCGATGCGGGATTTGTACGCTACCCGAAAGATGAGAGAAAGTAGTGGCCAGCGATGGACAATACTTTGAATCATAAATGTATAACCAGTTTTTTACAATAAATTTTCCGTCACCAACAACAGACGTACTTTATAAGTAATCGTAATCGATACCGATTCATTGTCATCTATATTATTTATCTGTATTCAATTTTCATCGGACTATTTTTGTAAGTTTTTAATCTTGATTTGTATAATTTTGCGCCTTTAAACGATTATTGTAGTTCCTTCACATCGTATTTGTAGATATATTTGAAGAGGACCTAAATCACAGGTCGAAACGTAATAAACGTCATTTTATATATCACTGGTGCCAGTTTGGGAGTCAGTCATTACCTTCTACTTTTATTTTTTATCACTGGCAAAGAGAAGATTTTCACATTTTTTACAATAAAGCTTCAATTTTCGGAAAAAAAACGGCGGAAACAAAGTTGTATACCTAATATATTAATTATAATATTAAATTAATTATATTAAATTAATATTAGATTAATATTAATATTATAATCTTGATAATAACGATTCTCCTTCATCTACTACCAAAGAAAATTATTTTATTATTCCATATGTCAAGAATATTAATAAGAAATTTGCACATTTGTTTAAAAATCTCAAACTCGCTTTTTATAGTATTAACAAATTAAATAGATTTATTAAAGTTCTGAAAGATTTTCTTGCCTGTCCTCTCACACTCCAATGTGGTCTATAAGATTAATTGCCTACAGTGTGAAGCTTCATATGTGAGTCAGAAAACCCGAAGACTATTAACCCTTAACCACGGATATACGAAACAGATTACTAGCTTTATTGCGTCTGAAACATTGTGTAGGGTAATTAAATTGTTTGTAGCTCCTGTTATCGGTTAAAATACGTACCTTAGTGTATCTCGGAAACAGGAAAAACTCAAATGTTTAACAATTAACTCGTAAAAAAATACATATATTTCTTTTACGCGTCGTCTGTGAGACGACACGTCCGTGGTTAAGAGTTAAAAAAACGAATTGATGAACATAGAAATCAAATAAAAAAAACACTGCACAAACTTCTGTCATAACGGATCACAGGTTAGATCACTGCCACCGATTTTGATTGGAATAATAGGTTTTGGATGAAGAGGTGCATATTAATAAGATATGCATATTAATCCGTTTAATTTTGAAAGTAATTTGCATTAAAAAACAAAAGATGGTATTAAATATACATAGTGACAATGAGCTTCTTGATCTAATTTACAATATTATAATTTGATCGTTAATGTATAGTTTTCTATCGACTTTTCATTGGTTGTGGAAGTCACAAGAAATATTGATTACGATCCATCCATCTCTCAAGGAACTACAATAACACGAAGTCATCGCATCTCTAGGTAAGTGATTGAGAAAAATGTCGTATTCCTGACTCAATTCTGACATTTCTTTGCGAAATTGTCTTCTAGCTTAGTTTTTCAATTACAAAAATAAATAGTAGTGAGTGAGCAAGAGTGAGAGTGAGTGAGTAAGAGAGAGAGAGAAAGAGAATGTGTCATGTACGTGTGTGTTTTGTGTATCGTATACGTATAGCGATAAGCTGAGCGCTCCACGTAATCACCTGCGTCGGACAGTGAGTTGCGTCGCCCCTGCCTATCTTCCGTACTCGTTCCGAATTCGTTAATTATTTCTCTTTATAACTCAAAAACTAAGCTTCGGAGAAAATTTTGGTAAAGGAAAAATCATCTCAGAATTCACTCAGGAATACGACATTTCAATATTAAAAGGTTATTCTGAATCACCCTGTATATAGATTCTGACACCTGCACGTTTTATTATATGATGCTTTTCGTACGGAGAAAGGAGAGATCGTAGCAATTATTGTTCTGGGACTTCGAAAATACGGGGTTTTTTACACTGAAGAGGATCCACATCAAGGCTCGAAATGTTTGTACTATATTTATATGTATTATACTTTATTTATATGGTTGATTACGAGTTTTTGTACTTTATGCTCTAAGAACAGTGACGGCTCGCATGATAATTTTGTATCATTATTAATTATAAAATATATTTTACTAAATAAATTAATTCGATAACAAGCAGCATGTTGAAAACAAAATTCGAAAATGGGCGAAATCTTCAGTAATTTAATTGGCTTAAATATTTATAACAATCAAAATAATAATGTTCTATCAATTTTCAAAGAAATTTTACTGCATATTAAAAATGCATACTGAATACTAATTATTCCATAATATCCATTTATATCTATAAATACCAAATAAATATCTGGGCGAACGAATATCTACATTCGGCTTTTGAATTAGATATTCTGTATTGATCGTCAACTTAATTTCCAAATGATGAAATTATGGATGATCTAACTGCGGTAGATGATATAAGTCAGCAATATGAAATCCTACAGGCCATATACCTCGAGCGGATAATGTCACGGCATGTGAAATGTACCGTCAGTGTAGTTTAATTACGTCAATATCGGATTTCCTCTCTGAACGGACGTCACGTCGTACGTTACTGCATACCCGAGGAAAAGCTTTTTCTATTATCTTCTTTCCTTATCAGCAGACCGGTACGTCCGATCTTCAACTGCGTGCCCAAAGCCTAAATAAGCTAACCACGAAATCGAATTCAAAATCCGTGTGGACACTTCGCGTCCAAATTTCAAATTATACACAGCCAGTAGTCTGTCAGAAGAGTAGTTTTGTGTGTATTACAAGCTATACGTTAGTATAGAACTGGATCCATAAAATGTATACATATATATATAGAATGCAATAAACATAAAAATTCCATCAGACAGTCGAAGTGAAACATATTGATCAAGTTTTAATGCGATTTATTATTGATTGAAGACTAAATGTGCACACGCGCGCGCGCGTGTGTGTGTGTGTGTGTGTGTGTGTGTGTGTGTGTGTAAGTTGATGCAAAAGTCCGTCCTGTTTTTGCCACTTAACATTGTGTCACAAATTAGACTTATTATCAATGATATAATAATTATATGTCATTTGAAAAATAACATGTTACATTTTGAAAGATTTTTAAGACATTTTTTTAAACATAAAAAAAAAAATTCAAGAGTCAAAACAGTAATAAAATAAACAATAACCCAATCTGACCAGACTGGATCTTAGTGCCAAAAAGAACATATAAACATTTTTCGCAACATATTCTTCGTTATCGCGTTGGGGATGGGAAGGAAATTTTTAATAAAAATCCTTGTAATATTTAATATGTGTCCAGTGATATATTTCTAGTTTTACAAAGATTTCGTTTGTCTATTTGTAATGTTAATCTGCAAGAATCATGAAATATACATATGAATTCACAGGAGCAAAATTATTTGACTTTAAAATCCAATCTGACTGGAATTGGCTTATTTATTTAGTTAAATTTTCTTTTAAAATTAAAGATAGAAAAGACAAAGAGCATTTTTGGTATATTATGCTTTTTTATTTCCGCTAAAGTAAGAATTGTTCATGTATTGTTCAAAAACTCGAAGAAAGATATGCATGTGGAGAATATACGAATTCTATATGTAAATAATCCAGATATTTTTATGAAGAAAATTTTAGTATCAGATGTGCAATGTTCTGGACGATTGACAACGAAATCTTAACTTTAATTAATAATAACCAATATTTAATGATTCGAGAGGTCGCAGAAATATTTAATGTTAATCAATTATTATAATTTGAAACAAGTGACAACAGCTCGAAATCGTCAATAAGATCAAAATTTGAATTACAATAGTTAACTGAATATGGTTGCGTTCCGATATTTACTGCCAGTACTAAAAATCTATAGTTCATGTCACGTATACTATAAATTTTCAATACTGGCAGTGAATATTGGAATGCAGTGAATATTGGAATATTGGAACGCAGTGAATATTGGAATATTGGAACCCAGCCTATATGTATAATAATTTAATATATATGTTTTTGTTGCATAATTCAGTACTATTTACATTTTATAGATTTTATTTTGGATTAGTAAATACATTTTAGGTACATTAGAGAATTTTAATAGATGGCAGTAGTATTATGGATACATCTATGTTCTGTACAGTCTAGTAGCCATCTATATATTTTTTTAGTTTTTTTTTCTTCTTTTTGTTGTTGCCCTTCTCATTTTTGTATAGTAACATTTCAGATAAATTTTCTACCCGATAAAACAAAGTATATTTACTTTTTGTACCTGAACGCCACCCATAAGTATAGATCCTAACAGGTTATGGGCCCAAATTGAAAGATGTCACAGATAAAGGTTAAATAAATATATTTACAGTAAAAATATTTTTCGCTCGAGAGGTTAGTGACGGTATGTTACGAAGGTGTAAAAAAAGGCTGACTTAACGAAGATCACAATCGCAAAATTAAAGAATCGCTCAGCACTAATCACACCCACTAACAAAGAAGAAGACTTTCATAGTATTGCCGTTTATTAGACACATCACAAAAATAATCAATCCAATAATAGATAAGACAAAAATGGCCATTGGTTATAGATGTTTAAACCAACTAACGAGATTCATTTCCCCATGGTCCAGTGATTATCCGCGATCTAAAAAGAACAACGTAGTTTATAAGATTACTGTAAAAATTGCGAAGCGACTTACATCGGACAAACAAAGAGAAAATTAATTACACGGATGAAAGAACATAAATATAACATAAGACTAGATCCATCCAAACACTTGGTAGTATCTGAACATATTATAGACTTCGACCACGAATTCGATTGGGATAATGTGAGAATTCTTGATGTGGAACATAACCAGAAAAGATTAATCAGTGAAATGATCCACATCAAGAGCCAGACACATACGATTAATTCTCACAAAGATATCGAATTGTTTAACAGTGCTTATACAAATATCATAAATGAACTGGCGAATCTCCCCTCTTTTAATGCTTTGCGAATAGCGACTTAAGCGAAAGATATTACAAACTGTATATGCTTGTCATTTGATGTTAGTGTCGATCTGAACTTTAACACGCTAGCATGATTTAACGTATCTTAATATTATATATTATAACACGTTGCTATAACCGGGTCCATCCGTCGACAGATATTTTAACTTTTTACATACTTCTTTTTATTTTACAACACTACTACACAGTTACACCCTAAATATCATGTCAATACACACGTATTTTTCCGTTATACTTAGAATACGATTCCTCATACAAATTTCCGACTTTAACATTGGACTTCCACATTGTCAAGACCAAACCCATACAGCACAGGAGCTTGCAGCAACATTGCTGCAACGTTGCAACATTGCATATTGCTATACAATATTGCAGAGATATTGCAGGGACATTAATTTACAATATTACTTTTGCAAGGTTGCTGCAATATTTTAAAATATTATTAAAACAGCGTAATATGATAGAGTTTAAGCAGCGCGTGTATTACGAAGTTAAGTCCCAATATTTATAGTTTATTATATACTTTGTTTTATTATAGTTTATAGCTATATTATTTACATACAATGTTAGTTACATAGTTTATGGAATTACAACAGTTTATATACACACACACACACACACGCACGCACTTTTGCCACACGCACGCACGCACACACACACACACACACACATATATATAATTTAATATAGTACTTAACATACTTCTCGTTTCAAAGATGTTCAACCAAAGATAAAATAATATTTGTTTTTGTTTGATATAAAAAAAATTGCGTTAAAAAAAATAAAATTATAATGCATTAATTCAGTCTATAATTTATGATTAAAATATTTCATATTACATTTCAATAATAAATTCATACGTTTCTATAATAAATTCACCATAAATACGTTTTACAATGGCTTAACATAAATTTAATACAGTCAATAAATTCGGCAGTGATTTGTAGTAATTTCATTACTGGTTACCATAGTAATTACTAAAAATCACTGTCAAATTTATTATTGACTGTATTAAATTTTTGTAAGGGTGTTTTAATTTTATACGTTAAAGCTATTATATCAGTATGTATATACTAAGCATTATTGCAAACACAATTACATTGCAATATTTCTGCAAGCGGACATTTTACTATTGCTGCAACGTTGCAGCAACATTGCAGCAAAATTTCGCAACGTTATTGCAATGTTGCAATCTTGCAAAAAACCATTGCTGCAATCTTGCTGCAATGTTGCTGTGCTGTATGGGAAGTGACATCATGACTCAACTGTTTGACCAACATATTCTCGCAATAAAACGAGGAATAAGTTTGTTCTATCTTCTTCTTTCTGTGCCATACACGTTATCGTGCGTGGGCTATCATATTGGCTAGCATTATTTTATCAACTGCCGCTCTGAAGAGAGCGCTGGAGGATAGACCAAACCACTGTCTTAAATTTCTCAGCCAGGAGATTTTTCTTCTGTCCAAGCCTCTCTTGCCGCAGATCTTGCCTTGGCTTATGAGGTGAAGAAGACCGTATTTCTCCGGGTGTCGCATCACATGTCCGAAATATTCCAACTTTCTGGTCTTAACCTTTGCGATGACTTCCCTCTCCTTACCCATTCGTGTCAAAATTTTTGTATTCCGGACTCGTTCGTTCCAGCTGATATTTAGCATGCGACGGTAACACCACATCTCAAAGGCCTCGATCTTTTTTATTGCGGCTTCCTTTAACGTTCATGTCTCTACTCCGTATAGCAATACCGAGAAGACGTAACAACGAAGCATCCGTACTCTTAGGCTTAGGTTTAGACCTCGATTTTTGAGTACTTTTTGTAGCCTGGTGAATGCGGTTCTCGCCTTCTCGATGCGACATCGAACTTCTAAGGTGTGGTCCCATTCTTCTTCTATTGTGGATCCGAGATATGTAATTTTATCCACCTTCTGTAGTTGCACACCTCTCACTGCAATACCTTTGAGCGCCGGCGGATTCTTGGTTACAACCATGTATTTGGTTTTCTCGACATTAAGTTGCAGTCCGTATGCTTGGCAAGCCTTTACGACTTGATCGAGCAGCCGTTGTAGCCCTTTCTCACTATCAGCAACTAAGACAGTGTCGTCCGCGTAGCAGATGTTATTGATCCTTATTCCATTCATTTTGACACCATCTTTTGTCTCTTGCAGAGCTTCTCTGAATATGTG
>CABEGB010000622.1:444805-533633 GCA_901521435.1 Crematogaster levior
CAAGATAAATCACCACTCATATACAGATAGAGTAAGTTAAACTGAGTAAAAAAGTTCTGTATCATTTTGCGATTTTCGTAATAATTAATGAAATATTAAATAAAGAAGATCGACCAATACGCGCGAATCTAAGCGCGCGGCGAGAAGGGACAACCCACGGTTACTGTCTAGCGTCCGAATGCGCGGGGAGAAGAAACAGCCCACCGTCATCGTCTAGCATCTTAGCGCGCGGGGACAAGGGATACCCACATTGTTACGGGATTGCTACGCGCGTGACGAAGCGTTACGAGAAGCGCTTTTACCTATAATAATGGCTATGTACGAACAGTGCGTAACGCTGAACCTTCGCATCAAACTGTCCCGCATCCTTTTTTTATTGAAATCAAATAATCTCACGGCAAATATTTAATATTTTATTATTAATTCCTATCGCAAATAAAAAAAAAATTATTGTCGTACTGTTGGAAATATGTATGTATTAAGTGTTCAACTTTGTTTCCGCCGTTTTTTTTTCCGAAATTCAAGGCTTTATTGTAAAAAACTGGTTATACATTTATAATTCAAAGTATTGTCCATCGCTGGCCACTACTTTCTCCCATCTTTCGGGCAGCGTACGAATCCTGCGTCGAAAAAACTGGTCATCTTTTGAGGCAATCCACGCGAATCGATCCAATTTTTTACTTCTTCATAAGACCGGAAATGCTGGTCAGCCAGGCCGTGTGCCATTGATCGAAACAAGTGATAGTCAATCAGAGGGAGCAACGTCTGGAGAACACGGCGGGTGGGGTAGGACTTCCCATTTCAACGTTTCCAAGTATGTCTTGATCACTTTCGCAACATGGGGTCGAGCATTGTCATGCTGCAAAATCACTTTATCGTGTCTTGTGCGGGACACCCTGTATATAAATATATATATGTACGTATAATATATATACTGGATGATTTACCTTTTAAGATATATTCATAAATATTGATTTTACTAAAAAAATAAAACAAAAGTTAAATGATTCTGAAAGGGTTACATTTTGATCTTACAAGGGGAGGCCACGGAGTGTGGGTCACCGATTTTGATGCGCTTTGGTACAGACCTTCTTCATTGAAAACAAATGGACCCGTATTTTGCCGTTTGTCTAGATACCCCCCCGTTTTCGAAAAAATCGAGGTCAAAGGTCATGGCGTCGGATCAGTTTTGGACCAGGGGGGTTTTATAGATTTTGAAATAACAATCAATTTTTATTAATATATTTGGGGGTCGCAAACCTATATTTTTCGAGTTATAAAGGATTTTATGTGCACGCAGTGTACCGTAAATACCCGTAACTTCATCACCATTTTCAATTGAGCGCCGTGGTCGAGCGGTGAAGGCGTCGAACTCCCGTTCCCTGGACTCGTGTTCGATTCTTCGTGCTGCATTTTTTTTTTTTTTTTTTTTAACAATTAAATGCGCATTGCAAACGATTGTGAATACATAGAATACATAGTTTACTATTACCAAGAATTAATCATGTTTTAGAAACTCTGTATATTAGAAAAAACAAAAAAAAAAAAAAAACATTGACGAAACAATTGACGAAACATTAAATGATCAAACAAAACATTGTAGATTTGTGTATTTTCTAAATATATACTAAATATATACTAAAACTAAATAAATGCGCATTTAATTGTTGTTATTTATTTCTGCACAGCGAATATAATAAATATAAAATATAGAGTATCTTAAAAAATATTAATATTAATATTATATATGATAATATAAAAGTAATAATTTTTATGTATTTATACATTAATATATAAAAATTTATATATAAATATAAAATATTCATGCTATTTAAAATAAAAAAAAAAAAAAAAAATGCAGCACGAAGAATCGAACACGAGTCCAGGGAACGGGAGTTCGACGCCTTCACCGCTCGACCACGGCGCTCAATTGAAAATGGTGATGAAGTTACGAGTATTTACGGTACACTGCGTGCACATAAAATCCTTTATAACTCGAAAAATATAGGTTTGCGACCCCCAAATATATTAATAAAAATTGATTGTTATTTCAAAATCTATAAAACCCCCCTGGTCCAAAACTGATCCGACGCCATGACCTTTGACCTCGATTTTTTCGAAAACGGGGGGGTATCTAGACAAACGGCAAAATACGGGTTCATTTGTTTTCGATGAAGAAGATCTGTACCAAAGCGCATCAAAATCGGTGACCCACACTCCGTGGCCTCCCCTTGTTAGTTCTTTTTAGGTGGAGGCATTAAAAAGTTTCAGAAGTCATCTTGAGCGTCGAACATTATGAATTATGCAATTTCATAGGTATATCTTTAAAAAATTACATAATTACATAATTTAAATACTTTGTTACATAATATAATCGATATTTCTTATTGTTCTCAAAAGTTAAATCAAAGAAAACAAAAAATTTAATACAATGATAAAAACATTGTAATAATAGGAACTTAGCCATAATCTCTTCATGTATTTTTACAATAAATTGTTTGAAATATTATACAAGTGCAATGTTAACAATGTGGCAAGACAATACTTCAAATAGCACAATGTAATAAAGCTTCGAATAAGATCATTTGGTGAAGTAAAACTTATAAAATAGGCATAAAATTAATGAATTGTTTTTACTTAGGCAATCGAACTGACATTAAAGAATTAACCTTTATTGCTACAACACATCAGATTGAATGTGTAAAATTAAATGTGTAAAAAATCTATATAAATTGGGTAATATATAAAAAGAAAAGAATAAATAATAATATAATAACAAACAATGTATATGCATCTTTTTTATAATGTTCAACTTTATTACTAATCAATTAGAGCTTATAGCTCTTTTTCTTATATAGCTTATAGGAACTTATAACTTTATTTCTCTCAATTAAAAATAAAAAAAATAAATTTTTTACTTGTGTTCGCGATTGAAGTCACCACCCCATATTATCTATTTTTCGTGGATTCCTATAAAGCGGTGTGATTTCGTTCGAACGAATATCAAACTCACATGTGCGTGTATATGTGTTTGATATTGAATAACAACAGAGACCGCGAGAAGGCACCTCAAGAAGAAAGGGCGCAATCGCCCGCCAAATGACAGTTGCGTTTTTTTTTTTTTTAACCGATTACGAGTGCGGAATAAGAGGTTATTTTTTGGTATACGCATTCCTGAGCCTTTTCTCTTGGTCTCATCAGACTTGACCCAACATTGCATAGAACAAAATTGGTCCTTCGCTGGATCCGTGGGACACACGGATTGTGTTGAGAGAGAACAAGAAGAGATAGCGATTCACGAAGGAACCGCTAGCGAGGAGAACATAGCCTCAACGAATCGAGAATGTTTGGCAGTTGAGCACAGTTTGCAAGAACGCTTATCGGGCTACAAAGAAAATGGCAGAGGGATTATCGTCATTAATTAGGTGCAGAGGAGTAGTAAAGAGTTAATTAACACGCATATATAACTTTGTAATTTCATTACCAGTAGAAGTACAAGATGTTTCAGAATGTCAAGTGAGATTAGCAAAGGTCGCTGAATTGTGGAACGAATTCGATGCTGTTCAAAGTCAGATAGACCAAGAGAGCGACCAAGGTGAGACACAATCACAGGAACGGGTCTTATTTGAGGAGAGTTACTATCGTACATTAGCGGAGATACGAAAACAGATAGATTTTAAAACAAAGATGACAGCTACAAGGAATCGGCCACCGCCACAGGTCGAATCAACAGGAACAGAAGGTAAAGTTGCCGACACTCGATTTGCCGAAATTTGACGGTACTTATTCACAATGGCTTTTGTTTCGGGATACGTTCCACGCTCTTATCGAAAGTAATACCTTAGAAAACATACAAAAATTTTACTATTTGAAGTCTTGTTTGCATGGTAACGCGGCGCAAATACTACAATCTTTTAAAATGTCGGCAGATAATTATACGATCACATGGGGTCTGCTGAAGGCGCGTTTCGAGAACAGAAGATTATTGACGTATCATCATATCCAAGCATTATTCGAACTAAGTCCTTTAACTAAGGAGTCTGCTATTCAATTGAGAAGGTTAATAGATGACACGCAGAAACATCCGCGAGCGCTACAGTCATTAGGAGAGCCCATCGATAGCTGAAACAGTCTTATCATTCATATGGTTGCTTCTAGATTAGATGCCACTAGACGTAAGTGGGAATCCAGTTTACAAGACGATAACATTCAAGATTTGAAGAGCTTTATTAAATTTTTATCGAGGCAATGCGCAATTTTGGAGACCTTACAGCCAGCGAAATTAACCAAGAATCCAGTGCCTACGTCGTTTACAAAAAAAAGGAGAGAATGTAGTATCTCATATTGCTCAAGGCCAGGGAAAAGGTTGCGTACTCTGTCAAGGTCAACACGCGCTCTATAATTGTACCGACATGTATTGTGTGTTATACCGAGTTGTATAATTGTAACGACATTTAAGGGTTTGTCTATAGACATCTGACAAACTTAAAGAGGTTAAGCGTCATCGATGTTTTAATCGATATTTTAATTGCTTGCGTGCGGATCACTTAATAGGGCGGTGTTTAGCGACGGTTGCAAGCAATGCAGAAAAAAGCATAATACTTTGTTACATACCAATAGCTTTGAAACGAAAACGGTAGAGATCCCGGATAAGGTCGATACTTCCACGATAAAATCCAATTTAAACGCACCGACGACTAGTTCGCATCAGGCTAATCTGTCCATACACTCGGGAATCCAGTCTCAGTCGAAGCACAATAGTCAAGTGTTACTTGCCACCGCTCCCATTATAATGTACGATAAAGCAGGTAGATCACATCGTTGTAGAGCCTTTCTGAACGCCGGATCTCAGATTAATATGTGTTGCATTCGCTCTAGTCACCCGGTGCGCTCCGCGTTATGGAGCGCTCCTGGCAACGAGTCGTCGCTTGTTAAACGACGATCGACGCTTTTAATGTCGGTTTCTTCTCGCGAAACAGATGCGTTTCTGTAAAACTCCTGTTGAGTAATAAAGAGTTTCTTTCCCGTATAATCGGAGTGTTTATTTCCGCCCCGGCGGAGTGCGCCGCGAGTGCCTGTGAATTAGTATGTGTGTGTGTGTGTGTGTGCTCGAGTTGGAGTCTCTCCGGCGTGGAAGCGCAACAATATTATTACCAGAAGCTTATGCCGACGACTTCAATTAACCGAATCCAAAGGTAGTACCTCTCTATCCGGAATTGGATGTATTCAAGCGAACACTTTGGGTTTAGTACAAGCTAGCATATATTTGACCGTCAATGAATTTAATATCCAGTTATCCTTTTTAGTTATAGAATGTCTAACTGAACCGATGCCGACGATTACAGTAGACAAGAAGCTATTGGAAATCCCAGAAAACATTAAGATAGCCTACGATTTCTACGGCGAACCGAGCGATATAGATATACTATTAGGGAGCGGAGTGTGTTCTGGGATTTGCTATGTGTCGGGCAATTAAAGTTAGGACGAATTTGCCGGTGTTGCAAAAAATAAAACTAGGATGGATCATTGGAGGGAATGCACCGGTATCACGTTATAAAGAGAATCGAAGAAGATCGTCCTCAGCACAATCGAGAAAGAAGCCGAACTAAATCAAGAGTTGGAGCGTTTTTGGATATTAGAGGAGTGCACATCGACAACAAAATATTCAAAAGAAGAAATACAATGCGAGATGGAATTTCGAGATGCTTATCGCAGAGATCCCTCCGGGAGATTCATCATCCCTCTCTTGTTTCGAGATGATCCTAAACAGTTGGGTGATTCTAGAATGACGGCAGTAAAACAACTGCACTCCCTACATAAACGATTGGAGTTTAAACCTGAATTAAGGGCACGATACACAATATGCCTGCAAGAATACTTATCATTGGGTCATATGACCAAGGTGAACAAGAAGGTCAAGCCAACAAGTCCGTTCCATTATTACTTGCCACATCATGCAGTTGTGAAGGAAGAAAGTTCTACGACTAAATTGAGGATCGTATTTGACGGGTCATGCAAGACTACGTCGGGTAGATCGCTGAATGATATTCTGAGAGGACGATACAACAAGAATTGTTTGCCATCATTCTTCGTTTTCGGCAGCATCCGTACGTATTAACCAGAGATATTGAGAAGATGTATAGGCAGATCTTGATTAACGAAGAACAACGAGGTTTGCAAAGAATTCTTTGGAAATTAGAAGCTACCGCCCCAATCGAGGAATTCATGTTGAATACAGTCACTTTTGGGCTGTCGATCTCACCATTTTTGGCAGTGCAGTGTCTGCAATTGGCGTATAATTATGAAGAGTTATTTTCAGACATCAGCAACATTATTTTACGGGATTTCTATATGGATGATTTGATCACCGGAGCAAGCAGCGTCAGTGAGCTTCGGAACATTCAAACGAAAATTAGTGAGATTCTCCATTCTGGAGGATTCAAGATGCGCAAATGGAAGTCGAATATTCATGAGATGATATACAACGAAGAACAAGACAACACTATGATACAGCAGCCCTTAGAGGAAAGAGTCAAGACACTAGGGCTTCATTGGCAACCCACCACGGACACTTTATCGTATCGAGTGAACATGCTGAACAGCGAGTAACTAAATGAGGTATCTTATCTTTCATTGCCCAGATATATGATCCTTTAGGACTGATAGGCCCCATCTGCATCCAAGCGAAGATCATCATTCAAATCCTCTGGCAGCTAAAAATCGGCTGGGACGAGTCGTTACCAGCTGACTTGCATACAACTTGGCTACGCTATTATGAGCCTTTATCGTCGTTTCAAGACCTCAATACCAAGATCAATGGTACAGGTTAATTGTTCGAGAGTCGAGATGCATGGGTTTTGCGATGCCTCTGAGAAGGCGTACGGAGCCTATTTGTACTTGCTGTCAAAAGAAGAAGGAGAGCGAACCTGTCGATTGATTTGCGCCAAGTCAAGAGTGGCGCCGTTAAAAAGGATTAGCTTACCAAGATTGGAATTATGCGAAGCCTTTTTGCTAGCACGATTAATGTCTAAAACTACAAAGGCTCTGGATCTGCGGATACATGAACAATGTTATTGGTGCGACTCGACCATATCCTTAGCCTGGATCCAGGGAGAACCATCCCAATGGAAAACATTTGTCGCGAACAGAGTCACGGAGATCTAGGAATTATCTAAAAAATCACAGTGGCGACATGTTCGATTGCAAGATAATCCCGCCGACATCTTATCACGTGGAACTCGACCTGAAATCTTGAAAGGGTAAATATTCGGTTTCACAGACCACTCTTCAATGACCTTGACCTTGACATTGTTGTCAAGGTCATCCTCTTGAGTGACCTTCAGAAAGTTTTAGCCGTCGCTCGTTTTTTATTAAAAAGTTATTAACAAAAAAAGATTTGAAAAATAGTGAATTGGAACACATCCACACACACACACGTGCGCGCGCGCGGACACACACACACACACCGAAGGGGGGCTCCACTACCGAAAAACTACACACATAGGTGTGGGTGGAACTTGCTTCGCATGGAAAGTTTCCACGTGGAGACAGTGTGTTCCGCCCCCCCCCCCCTACTGGGGTGCTCCACTAACGAAAAACTACACACATAGGTGTGGGTAGAACTTGCTTCGCGTGGAAACTTTCTACACGTAGGGGGGGCAGAACACACTGCCTCCACGCGAACACTTTTCAATGCGAAGTGAGGTTTCATTTTAAGACAGATTATCAGAATGTTATCTGTATGAAAATCAATCGTATACTAGTTTATTTTCGAATTCCGTTTCAAAGTCATAGAAATATCAACAATAGTAGGAATGCCATATACACACATAGTGTCGTGAAAGTTCTTTTGTTCATTGATCATTGGTAAATGTGTAAATGTGTATTCAAAATAAGTGCCAAATTTTTCAAACTTCTTTTGTTTATAACTTTTTAACGAGTAGTGACCGAGGGCTAAAACCTTCCGAAGGTCACTCAGGAGGATGACCTTGACAATATATGTCAAGTTGGGGTGTGTGTGTGTGTGTGTGTGCGTATGAAAATCTATCGTATACTAGTTTATTTTCGAATTCCGTTTCAAAGTCATAGAAATATCAACAATAGTAGGAATGCCATATACACACATAGTGTCGTGAAAGTTCTTTTGTTCATTGATCATTGGCGTGTGGATGTGTTCCAATTTACTATTTTTCAAATCTTTTTTTGTTAATAACTTTTTAATAAAAAACGAGCGACGGCTAAAACCTTCACTCAGGAGGATGACCTTGACAACATATGTCAAGGTCAAGGTCATTGAGGGGTGGTCTGTGAAACCGAATATTTACCCTTGAAAGACCATATGCTTCGGTGGGCTCACTTGGCTTGCTAAAGAAGAAGTTGTATCTTCAATGCCACTATCCAGTCCCGAGGAAATACCGGGGAGGAAAGACCTCAAGTTGTGGCGTATGCAACAGGATATCAAGAAGACAAGTTGTTAATTCGATACTCAGCGCTTAAGAAATTAAAGAGTGTTGTGGCGTATTGCTTACGATTTCTCCATAATTGTAAGAAACCAACAGAACGTAGGACAGGATTTTGATCAGTAACAGAGCTGGAAGAGGCGCTACAGAAAATCGTGAAAATGCATCAGATGCAGCATTTCGCACGAGAAATGATCGATCTTAAACAGAAACGTCCAATACATAACCGGAGTCGATTGCTGTGTTTCCATCCTTTCCTAGACCCGAACAGAGTTATAAGAGTAGGAAGGCGTCTAAAGAATTCTATTTTGTCTTACGCTCAAAAATTTCCCATGGTGCTTGCCTCCAATGATCATATAACGGAATTAATTATCAGAGAAGCTCATATAAAAAACTTATACGCTGGTCTTGAAGCTTTGTTAAGCCTTCTCAGAGAGCAATATTGGATTATCTCCGGCCGATCCGTAGTCAGAAGGGTGCTACATCGATGTATTATATGTTATAGATTTAATTATAAGAGTTCGTCCGAACTCATGGGAGATTTGTCCAGCTTCCGTGTAACGCCGGCTAGAGCCTTTTCGAACGTAGGCGTGGATTATGCGGGTCCGTTCAAGATTAAGGTTTCGCGAAATAAAAGCGAAAAGTCTTATCTCTGCTTATTTGTATGTTAGGCCACCCGCGCAATTATTTGGAGTTGGTCAGCGACTTAAGTACAGCTGCGTTTCTCAATTCTTGAAGGTGTTTCATAGCCCGCAGAGGTAAATGTGCAAATATTTACTCGGATAATGGCACAAACTTTGTGGGTGCCAATAATGAGTTACAAGCCCTAGCGCGTCTGTTCCGGAGCGGACAAGATCCGGACCATCAGCGACAAGTAAACGCATTTCCCGTTGAGTGAACCATTCAATGGCATTTCTTACCACCTTACTCGCCTCACATGGGAGGCATGTGGGAGACCGGTATCAAATCAGCAAAAACACGATTGAAGAAAATGGTAGGAGATGCCCTTTTGACTTTTGAAGAGTTTTATACCCTGACACAGAAATTGAAGCTTGTCTCAATTCGAGACCGTTGACTCCCATGTCCAACAATCCGTCAGATTCGACAGCATTGACCCCCGATCACTTCTTGATCGCAACTTCGTTATCTGCTATACCTCAGCCTGACTTGCTAGATGTTTCTATTAATAGGCTCACGCGCTATCAGCTTTTAGTCAAACTTCAACAACAGTTTTGGTCACGCTGGAGTCAAGAATATTTGTCTCAACTACAAGTTCGTTATAAATGAAAAAGAGCCGCGACAAACGAGAACAAGCTTCAAGTAGGTAAGTGTAATACAACAATGCATGGTCGCGGTACGTTAGTAGTAATTAAAGATAATCAATTACCACCACTCAAGTGGAAACTCGGTAGTCATCGAAATACCAGATAAAAACGGTCATATCGGTGTAGTGGACATAAAAACTGTCGATGGCATCATCCAACGAACCTTATCAAAAATTTGTATCCTACCCATCTCTTAGTTTAAGAAATATATTGTTTAAATAGATCTACGAACATCATTTGTGATTCTGTCGGGATTTCCCGTTTAGCAGTGATATTATTACGATTAAGAACTAAACACAGTAGTTAGACTGCTCAACTTTATTTTTCTTATGATTGAAAATAATATTTTCAAGGCGGGCGGAATGTTTGATATTGAATGACGACAGAGACCGCAAGAAGGAACCACGAGAAGAGAGGGCGCGATCGCCCGCCAAATGACAATTTTTTTACTTGTCAGTGTAATACAACAATGCATGGTCACGGTAGACGCATATACGTTTTTGTACGTCTTCGTCGTACAATGAAAATTAAATATTTCTTTGATCAATAATGGAAATTTTTGAATAGTAAAAAATTTACTTTTTTTTTTTTTTTGAAAACCGATTACGAGTGCGGAATAAAAGGTTATTTTTTGGTATACGCATTCCTGAGCCTTTTCTCTTGGTCTCATCAGAGACTCGACCCAACATTGCATAGATCAATATGCACATGCTCAATAATGTATTCATGCAGCACCTTCAAATTCTATATACTATTTCTGTTTGGTAAAAATAGAAATTGCCGCTCAGTATAATGGTTCGATTTGTTACATTCGGTTTGCTACGTTGAAAAGAAAATTTTTTACTATTGAAAAATTTCCATTATTGATCAAAGAAATATTTAATTTTCATTGTACGACGAAGACGTACAAAAACGTGTATGCATCTACCGCGACCATGCATTGTTGTATTACACTGACAAGTAAACCTACGGAAGTGTGACTCACCGATCTTAATGAAACTGAAACAACCCGTTGGTTCGAACGCTCGGACCAGCTCGCCGGATTCGGGGTTCGACGGGTCAGTCGTGAGAAATGAACGAGAAGTTAGAAAAACAAAAGATAACAGTTTATTACAGAAAGTAAAGAATATAATATAATGATACAATTGTGACGCGGAGTGGATATATTGTGTGTGATGCGCGCTGTAGCGCAATACGCCGTCGATGCTCGCGCACGCGGCGGGCGCGTGTTTCGGTGCGACGCGGTATCTCGATATTGCCGTATAAATGGCTACGGCGTTTAAAGGTCCGTGCCTGCGTTGTGGTACCGGCACGTGTACAGAGTAGCGCGGCGCGACGCGGAAAATGGAAAACCGCGGGTCACGGCAGGAGGAGACGGTCGGACCAAGAATATTCGGCGGTAGCGGAGAACACTCCACTGCACGCTGATCGACGTCTCAGGACAAGAGGCACGGGTGTTTAGGTGCTTGTACGGGAGTCGAGAAGCCTCGACGAGGGCAGAGCACGCTCTACCCCACGTCCCTTATCGTATCGAAGCACTGCAGGCGGCAACGACCGAGAATTCTCGGCAGAGGCAGAGTACTCTCTACCCCTCTACACTGTTGGTACCTAGCAGGTCTTGAGACGGGAAGGCGACGACCGAGAACACTCGGCAGAGACCGAGAACGCTCGACCTCCTGGCGCTGTTGTTTAAGGAACGGATTCGAGGATAGCTTGCTGGCTTCGGCTTGCGGCGTCGGCTGGCTCGCTCTGGAATCGGTGCTTCGTTAATTTTGAGCGTCTTTTTATACCCCAAAAGTCGCTAATTACTCCGGGAAGGGGATTATCCCCCGCCATCGGCACACGCACGCCGGGGTATCGGAGCGAAGAATCGGTTTCGCCGTCGCGCTCTCGCTCGGCGTTCGGTTCTTCACGGGATTACTAGGTTTGGTAACGCAAGGTTGTTGGCGTCAAGCGTTAAAACGTTTGGAAGTGTTTAAAAATAATGTGGGGCGCACCGCGCCCCGTTCTGCCGTGTGGTCGAATCTTGACCGACAGTACGATGCTTTTTACGGGGGCATCGTTACAAAACTTTGCACATTTGTAGAACTATGAAAAATATTTGACATGTATTTTTTTTTATTGGCAATGGTTCGCTTGGATGGATGAAAACTACCCCTTAAAAATAATGAGTAGATTTCATATATCAAAAACGGAATAAGCTGAAAAAGTTTTAGAAAGTAAAACGCTTATAGGAGGTTTTTGGGGTCGCTAAAACTAAATTTGATGTCTGTTAGGGTTATACATTCTTTATTTTGTTCTTGACTACCGCGATACGCGTAGGGTACATATGGCGCCATCTCTCGTTTCTCTCCCTACACCTCTTTTCTACACGCGTCACACTACTACCGTGGGCCTCCTGCCTGTGTAACTTACTGTTTTTTCCCGGCTTTCGCTACCGTACGACGTACAATAAAGGTGATATTGATATATGTATACGAAACAGTATTTTTCCCTCCGTTTTTCCATCACACCAAACCCGCTCTAAGAGGGCCCAGGACTCGCAATGAAAGTGTGAAAAGTGAAGCGAATGAGAAAATACACACAAGAGAAATGAGGTTATTCGAGATGGATCGACAGCATAAATCGACCGGTGGATCAAGATGGCTTCACACTACACCGTACGAATTGAACCTTTGAATCGAGATAATTTCGACACATGGAAGATCCAAATGGAGGCTCTACTAGTCAAAAATGACACATGGGCGTACGTAACGGATGAGAAAATTAAGCCTCAGGCGATCGCTAACGATCCCAGTAGCATTGCGACTGCCGCGGCATGGGAAAGAGAAGACCGGAAGGCGAAATCGGATATCATCCTGGGAATAAGTCCAGCCGAATTGAAGTGGATCAAGGGCTGCGAAACCTCAAACGAAGTATGGCAAAAATTACAAACGATTTATCAGTCGACGGGACCGGCTCGAAAGGCAACTACTGAAACAATTAACGTTACATCGAATGGACGACGGAAAGGACGTTCGCGAGCACCTAAATTTTTCGATACCACGGATAAACTCGCGGAAATGGAAGTGGAGATCAACAGTGATCTATTAACCATAATATTGGTATACAGTTTGCCGCCGTGTTTCGAAAACTTCAGATGCGCTATCGAATCCCGCGACAATTTATCGAGCACAGAAGCGTTACGCGTAAAAATCGTGGAGGAAAGCGACGCGCGGAAAATCGACACACGCCCGTCTACACCCAACGCCATGGCGGTAGGAGGACCGCACGTCAAACGACGAACAGCTAATACGAAGCGAAGCGGGAAACACGATTTAAAGGACAGTGAGCGTGGAAAACATGACTCAAAGGACGGTAAAACTTTCAAGTATAAGTGCCACCGTTGTCACAAGGTCGGGCATAAAGCCGCGAATTGTCGTGCATCGCTCGAAAATACAGTAGCTCAAAAAGTAGACGACGTAAGTTTGTTTGCGTCACCGATAGAATCGCCCGCACAAAAAGCGTTTGAAGCGAAAGATAATAGACCTCGCAAAAGTTGGTGTTTAGACAGCGGATGCTTAACACACCTATGTAGAGACAGACGTAATTTCGTGGAAATTTCGAACGCAGCTTTCGGAAAATTAGATCTCGCGAACAACGCATCGACAGAGATAAAAGCGAAAGACAAAGTTTCGATTGCAGCGGAAGTCAGTGGTAGATTCAAAAGTGTAAGCGTACGCGACGTGTTATTTGTATCGGATTTAAGAACAAACCTTCTTTCGGTAGGAAAAATCACGGATAAGGGATACTCAGTGACTTTCGATAGAGGACCGCACGTCAAACGACGAACAGCTAATACGAAGCGAAGCGGGAAACACGATTCAAAAGACAGTGAGCGTGGAAAACACTTCGGTAAAGTAATCAACAAAAGCGGACAAGTAATACTCGTTGCCGACCGTATTAATGACCTTTATTATTTGCGTGAAGTGAACTCTGAGTGTAACGCTACGACCGAAAAGGTAAAAGCACGTTCGAATCATGGCATCGGTGGGACACATGAATGTACGGTGTTCGTAACGGAAACATACGTGGTATTTCATTGGGCGCGTCAAGAGAGTTCGAATGTGAAATTTGCGTTCGCGTAAAATGACGCGATCATCGTTTCTAAAGACAACGGGAGTCGGAACTTTTGGAAATCATACATTCCGATGTATGCGGGCCGAAGCGTGTCGAATCCAATGGTAAAGCAAGATACATAGTCACATTTATCGACGATTATTCGAAATGGTGCGAGATTAAATTACCAAAAAGAAAGGACGAAGTTTTAAACGCATTTAAGGATTACAAAGCTTTTGTTAAAAAACAAACCGGAAGAAATATTAAATATCTTCAGTCAGACAACGGGAAAGAATATAGAAGTAAGGAGTTCGATCGTTTTTTTGAAGAAGCATGGAATAGACAAACGATTAACTGTAACGCACACTCCTGAGCAAAACGGCGTGGCGGAGAGACGAAACCACACTCTCATAGAAATGGCAAAATGCTTGCTGATCCAATCAGGATTGCCTCCATCCTTCTGGGGAGAAGCCGTGAATACGGCGAATTACATCAGGAACAGATGCCCATCTAGTAGTCTAAATGGAAAGATTTCCTTCGAAAAATGGACAGACAAAACGCCAGACGTACGACACTTTAGAAAATTTGGATGTAGCGTCTACACTTTCGACAGGACTCCAAACAAGAGCAAGCTTGAGAATCGATCGAAGAAAGGAACATTTGTCGGATACTCTGAAGAATCAAAGGCGTACCGGGTCTGGATCCCGGAGGAACGGCGAATAGACATAACTCGCGACGTAAAGTTCTTGGAAAACCAATAGATCCCAATCAACGACGATTTCGAAGATTTCAGCATGTGCGACGACAAATACACGGGAGACTCAAGAAGTGACGAAATCGAGATTCCCCTGAAAAGTAGTGAGGCGGAATTAGAATTTGAAGACAAAGAATATCCGTTGGATCAAGGAGAAGCTGACGGCAACGACATAGACCCGCCAAGAAGGGGCCGAGGAAGATCTAATAATAAGAACCGATCTAGGAAAACCCAGAAAGCAATACCACGATGCGACATTTGTTGACGAGAATACGGAATTTGCTTACCTAACGGAAATTCCGATCAAAGAAGCACTGCAAGGTCCAGATGCGGAAGAGTGGCTTGCGGCCATGGAATCAGAGCTGAAGTCAATCATTGCAAACGAAGCATGGAAGGTTGTTGATCGTCCTGAGAATCGCAAAGTAATCGGGAGTCGCATTGTACTTCGAAATAAATATAACAGCGATGGAATCTTGGAAAGAAGAAAGGCCCGACTTGTCGCAAAAGGATACTCGCAACGCCCAGGCGTTGATTTTAGCGACACATTCGCACCCGTTGCTCGCATGAGTACCATTCGGATAATAACAGCACTCGCCGCTCGACACGGAATGTCAATAACCCAATTCGACGTCACCACCACTTGAACGGTGAATTCGAAGAAGAAATCTTCATGGAGCTTCCTGACAACATGGAAAAAATTCCGGAAAGTCACTAATCGTGAGAAGAAAAGTAGCAAGATTCGTGAGAGATCAACAAAAATGTTCGAGGAATTACGTCACGGTGAGAAAGTACTCCTTTTGAAAAAGTCACTTTATAGCTTGCATTAAGCGGGACGGCGCCGGCATGCAAAATTGAGCGAAGTCCTCAAGAGTTTTGGACTTACTCAGTCTACTTGTGACCCCTGTTTGTTCTATCTCGGACGTGGAGAAGATATTCTTATAGTCGTCGTGGACGACATACTCGTGTCATCGAAAAGAAATCGAGACGTCTGCAAATTATTCGAGTACTTATCAGCGAAGTTCAACGTCAAAAATCTGGGGATTGCAAAATATTATCTCGGAATCGAATTCTCACAAAACCAAGGAACGGTCTCCATGAATCAAAGAGGATATATAAACAATCTATTGAATCGCTTCGGGATGTCCGAATCGAAACCAGTCGGAACCCCATTGGATCCCAGAACAAAACTGAAAAAAAAAACGAAGAAGTAACCCAGGAAGATAGGGCTCTGCCTTATCGAGAACTCGTCGAGGCATTAACATACTTGGCAGTATGCACCAGACCTGATATCGCTTACGCAGTAAGTCACCTGAGCCAATATTGTAATTGCTACGACTCGTTATTGGTCGGCTGCTAAGCGCGTGCTTAGATATTTAAAGGGCGCTAGGGATAACGGATTACTATTCAAAAAAAGTTCACTCGTCGGCTTCGTGGATGCGGACTGGGCGAACTGTGTTGACGACCGGAAGTCTTACACGGGTTTCGCATTTATCCTGGCGGGAAGTCCAATAACATGGGAATCGAGAAAGCAGAAAACGATTGTACTTTCATCAACCGAGGCTGAGTATATGGCCTTAAGCGAAGCTACCAAGGAGGCCGTGCATCTTCAGAATTTTCTTACAGAATTAGGTTTAGAAGACGTTAGAAAAGTAAGGCTGTTTAGCGACAACTGTGGCGCTCTTAAGCTGGCCGAAAATTCCGTATTTCACAACCGAACCAAACATATCGACGTGAGGCATCATTTCATACGTGGAATACTAGAGAGTGGTCGCATTGAAGTAGTCTACAAGTCAACTGAAGACATGGCAGCAGATGTTTTAACAAAAGGATTATCAACACCTAAGCATAATAAGTGTATCCATATATTAGGCATAGGGAACTGGCGCTAATCACCACCCGAGTATCGAGGGAGAGTGTTAGGGTTATACATTCTTTATTTTGTTCTTGACTACCGCGATACGCGTAGGGTGCATATGGCGCCATCTCTCGTTTCTCTCCCCAGCAGTTAGCGACACATTCAGTATCTGTTCGACCACGAGACGTCTCGCGTTAATCTTTAAGTAAAGGAATCCTTTTTTTCAAGTTGTATAAATAAGTTGAGTGATTTGTAATTGTGCAATAAACACATAATTGTTAGTGCCTCACAAGCACTTAAGTATTAGTGCCTCACAAGCACTTAAGTATTGGTGTCTCACAAGCACACAAGTATTGGTGCCTCACAAGCACACTAATGATAGTGCCTCACAAGCACATAAGTATTGGTGTTTCACAAGCATACAAGTGATAGTGCTTCACAAGCACATATATATCGGTGTCTCATAAGCACATAGAGATCAGTGTCTCACATATACACGGATGCGCATTCTCGCTAAGTGAAAGAAAGCCATTTTACATTCGTTGGATCTCACAAGCACACAATAAGTCATCTCTCGAGCTATACGAGCATTCTATATCTGTGCCCTTCCTAGATGAGTTCATAAGATAAGTAATTACATCATAAGATAAGTTCTTGCATGCTACTCATTGTTTATATAACAAATAATATATTCTGTACGTTATATGCCGTATTGCGTTCTTATAATAACACTGCTTTCTGCATAATCATTATACTACAATTCATATCAGAATATTATACGTTTCATTCATGTATTTATCACAATACTGTTATGTATTGTGTAATATTTACTAATATTCATTATTATATATGATAAGTTTGAATTACCTTTTTTTTAATCGTTTGATTTGCTTACAGCCTTACAATTATGACTAAAACTCTTTCACGTGTCATAAAGTTGATTCAAGTTGAGAGTAAGGGCCTATCCAGACAAACTTGCATAATCGCATAAACGTATGTTTAAAGAAATTGATTGGTCCACAAACAAATGCATAAGGAAATGAACCAATCAATTTCTTTATGCATACGTTTATGCGACTATGCAAGTTTGTCTGGATAGGCCCTAACACTCAAATTGACACTCAAGTTGAGTATCATTCTCAAGTTGAGTGTCACTCTCAAGTTGAGTGTCCGAAATAATACTCAAATTCAGTGTTACTTTGAGTGTCTTTTTGAGTGTTTTTTCCGTAAGGGAGACACGACGTCTAATGAGAAGATTGTATCAGAGCTTGCCAATTCAAAACCAGAGAGTCTGTTATATAAATCTTTGCTATTTAGGACACTACTCCCCGATTTTGGAATACTCGTAGTGATGATGTTCTGCAAATATGCACCTATGTTGTGAAGTGCTGTGTTAACCGAAGAAACAATAAGTCTAAAACTTAGTTTTTCTTTGTGTATTTTAGGCAGTCCATAAGCTTTTGGGAGAAGAGAATCGCTTGATTTTAGTCTAAATAAATCCGATTTTTTAATGTAGTCGTTCTCAAACCATTTTTTTTTAAATTATTTAAAGTTCTTTCAATGTTGACAATAGGATTTTTATTTATAGTAACATAGGTGTCTTTGTCTTTTAAGATCTTTTCAATTTCTGAAATGTAAAATCTGTTGTCCAGTGCTACAGTGACGTTGCCTTTATCTGCACGAGTAAAAATAATATTTGGGTGTTTTTTAAGAAATTGTAATGTGGTTGTGTGTAAAGATAGAATTTTAGTTTCTGTTTTGTTCGTTACGTTTTTATTCTTATTGATGAAATCGTGTAAAAGAGGTATGGTTGAATTCCTAATAGAAGTTAATTTTAAAGCTGTATTAGTGTTAGTATTTTTTTCATAGTCTTTAATGTGATTGTATACTGCTATTTTTTTGTCAAAATTGGTAGGTAAACAAAAATTGTGTCCCATTTGTAATAGTCTCGATACTTTTTCAGGAATGTAATGATCAGATAAGTTATAAAACCATTTGTTATTGGTTATTTCTAAAGGGTTGAATGTTAATTGATCATAACAATCATGATCGAAAAATTGTTGTTTGTATGTTTATCAATGTGGCTGTGAATTTTTTCTAATCTACCTCTATTGTCAACTGTACAAGAGTATTTAAACGATTTGATCTTATTCAAAATAGAATCACTTTTTTTCTTTAATAACCAAGCGAGTTTCTTCTCATGTTTTTGCTCTAATCTATTCATGCAACGTTTAAACGGATAGAAAAATTGTTTGGTAATGATATGCACATGTTCGTAGGTAAAACATTTGATAACGCAAACGAGTTTCTAATCAAATCTTTTTGTAAAATTCGGATATAAGCATATAAGTCACTGATCTCAATGTTTAAAATAGCTCTTTTGAATCTGTAACTCAGTTTTGAAAACTTGTTATAGTCCTCGTTTGGTTAAAATGTAAGATAAAATTATCGATATTAATTATATGCGAAAAGAGTATGTTGTAGTTTTTACATTTCCTTAAAAAGTTAAATTTACACTTCACATTAATTAAAGTATAATTTGTATTAATCCACTTTTTAAAAATCTTTAAGGTCTTATAATTAAATTGGTGTTTAATCTCTCAAAATTAGGAAAACAATCATTACTATAAAAAAAACGCATAACGTTCGGCTGGCGCATAATTAAAATTAATATAAAATTGTGGAAGCAATTCCGAAAGGCTCATTAGATTAAAATCAAATGAATAAATACAAAAAAACAGCCTTTTTTGAGCCAGATATATATATATCAACAACGTATCAACATATAAGTGATAAAATAACGTTATAACAACAGAAGATGGTATACAAAATTAAAACATAAAACATCATACTTATACTTATACGCGTTTCGGCTCACTGAGCCCTCTTCAGTAATATGAAAGTCGCAAATATTTCGATAGTTGTAGTCGGTAACAATTCAAGGGAGGATGAAACTGCAATCACATAGATATGAGAATGCCGCAGTCGAATTTCTTAAAAGGAGGATGTCCAAAACTCCACCGGGTTGGAAATATCCGTGAAATGATGACCGTTAAAATGGTTAAAAAAACTGTTGAAAAGGAACCAAATGGATAAGAAAGTCTATCAAATTCTTAAAAAATTAATGTTTTGGAAGATTGGAAAATTTTTTAAAAATAATATGTAGATATATGTGTGATATTATATTTAAATTGAGATAAAATACCTGTACAGTTCCACATAGTTCTCAGTTAAAACGAGGTAAAATTGTGACTATGTCAGTGTCAAGATTAAAAAGAAATGAGAATAAATTCAGTTAAGGTCATTACTTCGTAGGGTAACGGTTCCCAACATGTGTTAAGAGGGGAGACAAATTTAATAATGTACATATCATGATGTCAACGCGTGATTTGTTGTTTTTATTTCTTGTATTCTGTTATTAAGCAAGCTCAGATAAAATATCTGTATAGGTAATATAATATTAATTGAGTTAATTTGTGAATTTAGTTACAATTTATAACATTTTTGTATTATAAAATATTATTTACTGTCACTAATTATGTATGATTTTTAAAATTCCTACTGTTTACTAATATATAATATATAATTATAATAATTAATAATTATAATAATTATAATAATTAATACAATCTTATAATTAATAAATAAATAATGATTTGTCGAAGTTATTTCAAGTAAATATTTTGTCGTTCAATACATTCCATTGCTAATAAAATATTGCTTATCGAACGAAAATCAATATCAATATCAATAACAAATAAGTTAAAAACAATTGATATTAGATTATCATGAAAAAGTTCACTTATGTTAGTATTTTTGTATATGTATAATCATAACAAAATTACCTTTTTAAAAGCGCTATATACAAAAAACGAATATTGATATAATTGATTATTGATTATTTTAACTTATGTTTTAATATATTATTTTAATATATTCAATCAAGTAATATATCTAATAAAAAATAATAAAATAATAAAATAATTACAACATTAATGATGTTAATTTCCGTTAAAAAAATGTTTAGGTGGATTAAGTATTGTTTAACATTTTATAATTTTAAAAATATTTTTAAAAAATATATATAAATCAAAATTTAAAAAAAATGCGCCAAATGAAAAGAGGAAATATGATAAATGTTTAAAAAAATTAAAACGTTTAAACATTTTTAAACCAAGATCATAGAAGATGTTTAAATCTTAGCGTTGTTAGATTTAAAAACATAATTTCTCATAATATTATAAAAATATAAGATAACAAAAAAAACAAATCATGTTTTTAATTTAGATCTAAATCAGAGCTGTCATTTAGTTGCACATTTCAGGCCGATTCCGTCGGTCGACGCCTACTGTCCCCCTCTCGCGGCGCGTGACGCTTCATCTCAGGAGCGTCACGCGTATTATAAGTACGACGATATTTCAATCCTCCTAAGCCTGTTAGAACATTCTTTCTTTGAATAATTTTAGACAAATAATCGAAAATAATCCTTTTGTTGTTATTATTATTTTCAATAATAATATTCTACATTATTATTAATTTATATTTAATAATAATAATTGTATATTTTCATTTAGAAGTTTCGTTAGTTCTTGTGCATTTATAATAAAATTATAATAATAATTCATTAATTTCCGTAATATAGGAGAATATCAGTTGAGTAAGGAATCAGTAAGTGTAGGAACCTGTACTATATTATAATTATTATATACTTATATATAATTAGGACAATAGTTTCCACGTCACCCGTGAGGTACTATTGCTGACGCGTTTTTTTTTTAAAGTGGTTTCCCCAGTAGGCCTACTCCACTGAAGAGAACAATAAAAGAACAGTAAAAGAATTAATGAACGAGAGGGTGGAAATCAAAGGAACTATAAGCAATTGATATTTAAATATTTGGATCCACATATTTATGTGAAAACTCCTTTTCAAGAATGAAATATGTTAAAACCGACAAACGTTCTTCCTTATCTGATAAATCATTAGCTTCATTAATGCGAACTAATTCTTCTAACATTTCTATAGATATCTCATCTCTTGTAGAATCATATAAACGGCCTAGAAAATCAAATATTTAAATATCAATTGTAGTTCCTTTGATTTCCACCCTCTCGTTCATTAATTCTTTTACTGTTCTTTTATTGTTCTCTCAGTGGAGTAGGCCTACTGGGGAAACCACTTTAATAATGTTCAAATCAGGTACTGCCTGCTATTCAAAATGTAGTTGGTGTCGCTTTTAATAACGATTGGTTCCAACAGGACGGTGCACCACCTCACTTTGGCATAAACGTCCGTCGATTCCTAGATGATACATTTCCAAGAAAATGGATTGGCAGAAGAGATACAATTGAATGGCCACCTAGATCTCCTGATTTAAATCCATTGGATTATTTTTTCTGGGGTCATTTAAAAAATTTGGTGTTTGCAACAAAACCTACGAATTTAGATGAATTAAGAAATCGCATTTTAGATACTGTAGCATCAATAACCCCGGAAAACTTGCAAAATGTTCGACGCAATTTTTATGAACGTTTGGCACATTGTCAAACCAATTGTTAATGGCTGTCAATTTGAACATCTCATAAATTAAACAAACATTAATACGGAGAGGGTTTGGAGTCTCTAAATACTACGAGAGTGACGAACCGTAGGGTCCCTATTTCACACACACACACACACACACACACACACACACACACACACACACACACACACGCACACACACGCACACACGCACCCACACACACACACATACACACGAGAGGTGTAAATCCGACCGGGCAACCTCCACGTGGTACACCTTGGGTAATGCCAATGCCGGCGGTACTGTAAATTTCGAATCCCATAACTCGGAAAGTTCTTATGAAAAAAGGTTCGTAACCAGTGTTTTGGAAACGTCTAAACGTCAGCTACAAGAATGTGGAATAAAAAGTAGGATATTCCATTTGAAAAATTTAAGATGACCTTTACCTAACCGTAGTGGCGCCATCTAGGATTATACTAATACTACTATTTAATGCGTCACTTAATACCCTACAACTTTTGTATAAAACATTTTTCAAGAAAATGCATATTTTACGATATATTTGACCGTTGCCGAACTTTTGGGACACTCTGTATATATATATATGTATATATATATATATATATATATATCTTGTGAGATATCCATATTATTTGAAGAGTAATTAAGTTTTTTGAGTCTGCTCTTTCTTTCGTTTTTCTTGTGCTGTTTCTTTCATTTCTATTATTGTTTAAGTCAGTGCTCGAGTTTAGATGAACATTTCGAGCCGATTCCTGAGGCGACGCCTCTCGTGCCCCCACTACCGCTCGCGACTCAGCGGCACGGTCACCGATCGCGCGCGTGACGCTGTGCCTCAGGAGCGTCCCTATACAAGAAATAGTACCTTGCACCACAAAACTAGTTATTAAAGTTATTTTTACAAAATAATGTTTCTTTTTATAAATAATTAAACACTAAATTTTTTTATTAATTATTATATGTTTTATGATAATATTATAATATTTTTTATGATAATAAAAAATAGAACAATAGTTTTCCACATCACCCGTGAAGTACTATTGTTGATGCGTTTTTTAAAAGTGATTTCCCCAGTAGGCCTAATCCATTAAAAAATAATTAAGATAATGAAATATTCTTGAATTTAGCTTAGCAGGAAAGCAAAACTTTATATATCCTAAAATAAAAATGAGGGAAAAATTAGAAGAAATGGAAAGAAGCAATTTGTAATTATTTCATGAAAATTTTAATTTGATCTTCTGGGTTCGTTTGCACGATTTTACTAAAGATGGTATATCCACGGACATTTTAGAAGTACTTTAGTTCGCATTAGCGAAGACAATGATGTTTCGGTTTCAAAGAAGAACGTTTTTCTGATTTTATTAATTTCATTTTAGAGAAAGAACATTCGCATAAATATGTGGATCCAAACATAGAGAAAATTTGAAGACCGAAATTTCTAAGACGTGGATAACGCCATTCATCTAAAATTTTAAAGAAGTCGGCCCCCTTTTCTTGTCGTAAGTTTAATGAAAAATCACATTGCAAATCGCAAAGTTCTGCACAATGAGAGGATTTTTAAAAAGAATTATATCTTTTCTTAGCGTCTCGAAATCATTGAAACGCGAACAAAATTGATTTATTGAAGAATCAATTATAAAAATTTGTTTTATAAAATTATAATTTGTACCGCGATCTTCAAAGAGAATTAGTGAAGGAAAGAAGTAAAAAACATTATTTTGTATTTAATTTTTAAATAATTCCAGCTTTTTCTATAAAAGGAATCAACATGATCAACTAATTGGGAAATGGTTTGTTTGGTCGTTTGCAGCTTTAAATTTAAAATATTTAAATGGTTTAAATGGTCAAGTCAGTTCAAAGATTTGAAATTGTATACGACGCTGTAACAGTTTCAGTTTTTACCAAAAGTATAGCATTATAGAATTTGAATTACAACATTCTTGATAAACTAATTTTAATCCTACAATTAAATTACATTTTTCCTTGTCCACATATTTTGAATACTTATTAGAATATTTACTTTTAAAGTGTCTATAAAAGTGTCTATAAAAGATGTATTTTTTAACGAGAAAGGATTAATAGTTACACGGAAGATAAGATATCGTGCTTACAGTTTTTAAAGAAATTTAGTAGCAAGATTATATGTTAAAACAAAAAGGAAATAATATTCACAAGTATAATATTCACAAGTACTCTATTGTTTTATACACTTTGTTTTATTAATAAAAAAACACTAGTACGCTTAGCACTATACGTTTAGCTCAACTTTACCTTCTTTTTAGTACTATTGCACATTGTGCCTTTATTACACAACTTTATTAGCACTTTTGCATTTATAATATGGGAAACTCTGTAACGTAGATTCTTAATACACGTGTTTTGCTGGTGAAATTTTCTGTTTTGGATTTTTAAATACCGCGGCTTTATTCAGGTGCGACTCTTAACCGCGCATCGATATGCAATTGTTTGATCTCCTCTGCTGTTATTCAACAGTATTTTGCCAGCGATACGTTAAGAGGCTCGTGCTACAGAAGAAATTTTTCACATTATAAAAGTAAAAGTACTCTTTGTGTATAGTGCAATATGTAATAGTGATACGTGTGCAATATTACATGCGACAATGATAACTGTGCTAGTGATTATTAACAATAAAATATTATAGTGTATGTGTGTATATTATTTCCTTTTTATTTGAACATAATCTTTTCACTTGGACATCCACTTAAGACTTAATTAAGAAATGGATGAACAACGATACGTGGAACCATATGATAAGGTATGGGAAAATATATTTTTTGCATGTATTTATAATAAAACCACCTGTCTTCTGTGTGGTTATCAACCCGCTTTTGTTAAGAAACAAGTTCTTATAGACACTTCGAAATTAAACATTCTGAATATTCAAAATATGTGGACGAGGAAAAATATAATATAATTGAAGGATTAAAATTAGTTTATAACAGTTGTCCGAATTCTTCTGTCAATAATACCACACCTACATCTTCTGTAAAAGCTGTTACAGCGTCGTACGCAATTGCAAATCTTATCGCAAAAAAATTTCAAGTCGTTTAGTGAAGGAAAATTTATAAAGGAATGCCTCATCGCAGCAGTAGAGTCATTTGGAAATTCAATGACTCGTGAAGATGCTGCTAGCATTCCTTTATGTGATAAAACCATTAAATCTCGAATAGATGACATTGCTTCTTCTTTAAAACAAAATTTGAAAACTTTATTAGAATCTAGTATTTTTTTCTCATTATGTCTCGACGAGAGCACCGACAATCGACATGTAAGTCAATTAAGTATTTTTGCTCGAATCGTTCAAAACGATTTTTCATATGTCGAGGAACTCTTAGATTTTGCCCCATTACATAGTACTACTACGGGTTTTGATATTTTCAATGCTGTCAACCAAACTCTCAAAAAATTTAACGTTGATTTTTCGAAATGTTCGGTCATCGTAACTGATGGTGCAAGAGCAATGATAGGTTTGAAAAATGAATTCTTCGGCCAATTAAAACAGCAAGGTTTGAAGTTTCCGGTAATATACTGTATAATTCATCAGGAAGCATTATGTGAGAAAGTTATTAAACTATGTTCCTCAATGCAAACCGTCACAAAAATTATAAATATAATTAAAGGCGGTGATTTAATTATATTTATATTTATAATTATAAATATAAATATAATTAAATCACAAATTTCTTTCTCACCGAAAGTTTCAACACTTTCTCAAGGAACATGACGCAATTTATACAGATGTGCCTTTGTATTGTGAAGTCCGGTGGCTTAGTGCAGGAAAATGTTTAAAAAAATTCTTTGCAATAAGAAAAGAGATCTTCCTTTTCTTGCAAGATAAATTTCCTATACAATTAAATGATGAATTTAGAAATTTTTCCGAAGATTTAGACTCGCTTTGCGAGCTTGCTTTGATAACCGACATGACAAACTATTTAAATATTTGAATTTAAAGCTGCAAAAGACCAACTATTATTTCGCAATTAGTTAGTCATGTCGATTCCTTTTGCAAAAAGCTGGAGTTATTCAAAAGTCAAATATCAAATAATGTTTTTCACTTCTTTTCTTCTTGCCAGATCCTTTTTGAAGAACACGCACAAATTGTAATTTTGTAAAACAAATTTCTATAATTGATTTTTTAATCAATTAATTTCATACGCGTTTCAATGATTTCGAGACGCTAAGGAAAGATAATTCTTTTTGAAAATCCTCTCATTGTGCAAATCGGGGAACAAAGCCTAGAGTTTCAGGCAGAACTTTGCGATTTGCAATGTGATTTTTCATTAAACATACGACAACAAAAGGTCGATTTCTTTAAAATTTTAGATGAATCGCGTTATCCATGTTTTAGAAATTTCGGTCTTCAAATTTTCTCTATGTTTGGATCCACATATTTATGTAAATGTTATTTTTCTAAAATTAAATTAATAAAATCAGAAAAACGTTCTTCTTTGACCGAAACATCATTGTCTTCGCTAATACGAACTAGTACTTCTAAAATGTCCGTGGATATACCATCTCTAGTAAAATCGTGCAAACGACCCAGAAGATCAAATTAAAGTTTTCATGAAATAATTACAAATTGCTTCTTTCCATTTCTTCTAATTTTTCTCTTATTTTTATTTTAGGATATATAAAGTTTTGCTTTCCTGCTAAGCTAAATTCAAGATTTCATTATCTTAATTATCTTTTAGTGGATTAGGCCTACTGGGGAACCACTTAAAAAAAAAATGCATCAACAATAGTACCTTAGGTGATGTAGAAAACTATTGTTCTATTTTTTATTATCACAAAAAAATATTATAATATTTATCATAAAACATAATAATTAATAAAAAAATTTAGTGTTTAATTATTTATAAAAAGAAACATTATTTTGTAAAAATAATTTTAATAACCAGTTTTGTGGCTCAAGATACTATATCTTGTATAGGGACGCTCCTGAGGCACAGCGTCACGCGCGCGATCGGCGACCGTGCCGCTGAGTCGCGAGCGGTAGTGGCGGCATGAGAGGCGTCGCCCCAGGAATCGGCGCGAAATGTTCATCTAAACTCGAGCACTGGTTTAAGTAATGGATAAAGGATGATGGGTAAAATGGATCGATTTTTGTCTAAAGAGTAATGTAAGTTATATAATCGTTTTTGAGTCGTTGAATATAATAATAGCATCCGTTATAAACCTATGGAAAAGTAGTCAAAATTCCTTTAAAAAAAATCGAAAATCGATTAATGATTTTGTTTAATTATATATTTGCTTGTATTAATTGTATTATAATTTAGTTTTTTAAATAATTTTTTTACTGAAACTAAGGAAACACTTCAAAATGAAACACCTTATAAAGTCTAACATGTCAAAAAATTAATGATATAAAAATTTAAAGAGATAGTCAATTTCTTATTCAAAGAATCTTAAGTCTCATTAGAGATATACAGAGAATACATTGTGCAATTTTAAGAAATTTTAAGGATGATTTGGCTAATAATTTTGACACTACTCCGGAGGTATCACTCCAGGTCTCACTTATAAAGAACTTCTGATAAAGAGATTTCTGCTAAACTCTTAAAAGATTATAACTTGCTATTTTATGAAAAAGAAGAGTTTTTATCCATTTTCAGTATTATCAGTTCTATAGTACAATCATGATGTAATCGCTCGTGACATGATCACGATAGACGCATTCATGCACTTCCGCAAGAGATAATATTGCTACAGGGATAATATGTGGATGGTGAAAGAAAAGCTTCAATCCTGTTTTTAACTGGAAAGTATAATCTATTTATAAAAATCTATGTCGTACGCATTTGAATGAAATAAATACTACATCGATTATAAAAATAATTAAATCTTAAAGAAAGAATCTTTAAAAAAGATATAGGAAGAGATATAGGAATAAATATTTCGATTTTGTGTAAGCGGATACACGACATATCCATCTAGCTCGTCAGATTTAAATCAACACTGCTATCCTCTTCTTGTTATTGTTTAATGTGTTAACTACATTGTAGTGATCAGACATATATGTATTGAAATATGTGACATTCAGCGAACGTAACAATATAATTATGTGGTGATTGTGGCGTAGAGAGATGTATGCTTCTCTAATGAGCCGAAGATCCAAGTTTAAAATGTTCAAATTTGATAAAAAATTGTCAGTTTTTATTCTCTCTCTTGGAAAGAAATGGCAACCCAGTATCTTGTCATAAACACTACTCTATAGAGCTGTATTGACACTAAATTGTAGATTTCTCATGTATCTAACGCACAACGCATAGATATATGTAGAAGGGTCACGCTCAAAATCGAGTAAAGCGATTTTTTTAAGCTAATCACCTATCCGCCTTTAATTCTACGAAACTTCTACACCTATGTGAATCTGGCAACTGACTTTTAAAAAATTAATATTTCAAAACAAAATAGTATTTTGGTTGTAATAATAGTTAAATTTTGTTTCTAGTTTATCCATTTAAAATTACAAAAATTAAAGAAAATGATTCATCTAATATTGGGATCTGCATTTGCAGTCATTCTATTATAAAAAGAATGACGCAAGTGAACTTGAGATATCTCAATATCGGGTGCGAGGCATTTTTTCATTTTTGTAATTTTAAATGAATAAAGCTGTAAATGAAATTATTGTTACTACAAAATGCTAAATCACTTTCTGTTTTAAAAATTTAAATTTTAAAAGCTTTCAGGTTCATACAGGTAACTTCTACAAGTAATGGTTAGATGTCATCGTGTAGAAGTCCCCATGTTCCTCCATGGAATGATGGGATTATTATTATTATTATTATTAACAATATAATAATGGATAAGTGTTTCCATGCATGCAATGTTAATTTTGAAAAAAGATCAAAGTCTTTTTATCACAAACTCAATAATTTTCTATGTAAAAGAAACCTTCCACATCGACAAGTAATATATGTAAAGAAAAAAATATTATATATAAATTAAAATGTTAAATGTACAATTATTTTACTTATTATATACTTATTAGGAGCTTCTTATTGCCGTGCAAAATGCATTTTTGATTGTACTATTCACAAACATTGCCATTCAAGCAAAACAGAATACATTCACATATTCAAAGTGGTCTTTTGTTAAATATGTTACACGGGTATGCAATACTCATAACGAAAGTGATACTTATATTATTCCTAATAATCTTATCTTAAAAATATTTGTTTTACTACTGAAAAGTTTATTTAATGTTTAGAAATAATGAGACTAATGATAGAAATTGAATAAAATGAAAGTAATGAAATTTATTTATGAATTTTAAACCTCCTTCACACCATCTAATCGACTTAAATAAGAATAAAATTTATTTACGGATATTACAGATTATTATTTAAAATTAGTACGTGAACAGTTTAAAGCAGTATAAAGTTTTTTAAAAGAAGAAGATATGAATATTTAAAATAAATTGTTGAGTTTTGTATGTATATTATATGACATGGGTACACTTTTACAATTAGCTATCTTTATAAACTCATCAGAAAACTATGAGCATTTATACTGACACTTGTAAGACTGCCTTTACAAAAAATTTTTGTTTAAAATATTTATATTTAAGCAATACGATGGAAATAATTCATTATAAAACAGAAACTCACTTACACATACACCAACACACAGAGAGGTAATTATTATAATTATTGATAACACTTACGTTTTTATTTAAAAAATATAAATTTTTAAAGGAGCACATATTTTGAAAAAACACAGAATCTTGATAAAATCTATAATTGTATATGTATAAGATGCTTCATACCGATATTTTTGGACTATATCCAGGTAATTTTAGTGATTTTACAATCATGATCAAACTATTAAGTAAAACTATTCGATCATCATTTAAACCTAATGATTTTTTAGTAGATCGAAGATTTCGGGATACAATCTTAATTACTACTAAAAAAAGATATATAGCGAAATGTCATCGACACTTATTTCGGAAAAAACTCTTTTTACAGCTAATATTTAACAATGTACTGCTTGTTGTTACATTGTCGAAGATGCGTGTGTGTGCGTGTATATGTCAATAGTAAGATTAAACTAAAGTTTCAATACTTTAACAAAGTTATGCAAAATACTATAAATTCTTTGCTTTTAGATTTTAAGGTAGTTTTATAGATTTTAGGATAGCTTCTGCTTTACAGCTTAACATTTAAGCCTCAACAATGAGAAAATGTTAGCGATATCGTTGATTGAGAGAATACTCGAGGACGAAAAAGATCGAACTATTTAGTAGAATAAAGAAAAAAAATCTAAATGTTAAAACCAATAAAACCAAATACTAAGTTTCTTTAAACAAATGGAACTTGAAGAAATAACTAACTTTCCGTTTTGCTAATCAACTCCAACTTTATAGTACATGTCATATATAGTACATATTAATTAAAAAATGCTATTAATTATTATATTAATTATACATATATGATTATATAACTAAGTGGCCTAAGAGGCCTTTGAACTTAAAATCAAGAGACATTATTTTAATTTAAGAAATTTTATATCAACTAAATTGATATAAAATTATTCAGATTCGAAAAACAACAAATAAATTTATAAAACTTATACTATATAGTATGAAAAGTATAATAGCACTTCAGATGAAGATCTATAAAAACCTAACACGTGAAACCTTCATGCTATGTTTCCACGAAGTTTCCCACGTGAACCATGAATATAAAAAAAAAATCACGTTGTCGTGTTCGCTTCAGTTTCTTTCACGCTTAATAAAAAGTAAGAACTGATCACTGAAATTTTTTCGTGCATTTAGTTCGAATGTAAATCAAATCATTGCTTTGGACGGAATAATTGAGGGCTATCAAGTTATCTACTCAATTTTAATTCATCAAATTATGTGTTTGTTTGGAACTTGATAGAAAAGAATGTAGGAAGAGGTAATAGTGGGTTAGGTACTGGATATCTACCCAATTCTGGTGTTTACAAGAATAAATTTAAAAATCATTATTCTGAAGATTTAAAGAATTTATTACTAATGAATTTATTACTAAAAATAATTTACATATCTGTTGAAGCATATTCAACCTCTTATTGAGTTTCTCTTTGTTGTACAGGGAATAAAGGAGTTTATTTTCAAACATTTTTCGTTTGTAGACTTTATATGTAGATTTTCTTGATATGCAAATCTTTGACTATCTATGATTTTAATTTTTGACAATACAAACTTTTCAAGCTTTTAAATTTTTTAATTACTTTTTAGTCCGTCTATATTTAAAACAGAAATCCGTTGCGCTACTGCTACTCACACGAGTATTCCCTGTATTCATCTGACGTCGGATTATAAAGTACAGATTGTGTTTGTTACAAATCCAAAAAAACTAAAGAGTGTCATTATCGTTTAATTTCAATACATGCGTAGACATGTTTAACTCGTGCTGCTATTGTAAATCAAAACCAGTTTAATCCTGTCATGATTGAATCATGGGTGTGTCAAAGGTAATGATAGTGCGTTCACACAGTCGTAATCCACAAAAGTGTAATTTACTTTCGTGGTTCACGCTTCGTAGAAACATTATAGCAATTGGAAGTCCATCATTTTAATGTAAGTTAAAACTATATAACACATAACATAAGAAGGTGCACTTCTTATATGAGACTTAAAGTTCTTTAAATAAAAAGTTGACTATCTTTCTTCATTTTTATAACATATTTCGCCATGTTAAATTTTAGCATTTCTGATGTTTTGAAATACTTCTTTAATTTTCAATAAAAAAGTTATAAATTTAAGTTACAATACAAACAATTAAATAATTGGAGCAAAATCGTCATTAACTAATTAATTATTAAAAGTAACTTATTTCGATTACTTTATGCCACATTTCTACGTGAATCACGAACATGAATTATGTTTTCGTGGATTACAACTTGTATGAACGCGTTATCGTGAAAATTGCTTATGACATTAACACGATTCATAACAGGATCAAACCGATTTGATTTTCAGCATAGTACTAGTTCGAAACACGTTTATGCAGCATGTATTAAAATTAAACGATAATGACACATTTTCTTGTGTTTTTTCTGTTCAGTTCTAAGCAAGCGAATAATTAAGCTAAAATGCTAAAAACACACTTAACAACAATTCCGACTATGGCTACAATATACAGGGTGTCTGAAACATTTTGGAAAAGCCGAAGTGTGCAGGTAGAACAGGTAAAATCAAGTAGAAAAGTCTTTTACCACTTTGTTGTTTTCACAATAATTAACGAGAAATTAATTTAATAAGATAGGCCAATCCGCGCGAGTAAAAGCGCGCGACCTCCCCATTGCAAGATGATAAAAGCCGGTTGGTGAAGCGATGGGAGGCACGATCTACAAAGGACGAACGCGGATCTTCGCGTCAAAACCTATCCGGATAAAGATCCGCGTTCGCTGCAGCGATTGTCCTTTGTAGATCGCTTCGCCGTATGACTGATTTGTCATATGACGCTCGTTACTCCGCCTCTCAAAATCAGTTGTTACTCGTTGCTAAGGAGTAAGCCATTTTTCTCTTTTACATCGACATCTCTATAGAGTCCTGCCTACCGGTTTCCCGTGCACTCATTGGCTCGTACGTTATAATTAATTACGAAATAAATATTGCAAAAATTACAAAATAATACGTGACATTCCTTCTATTTTGACCTATTCTATCTGCACTCTTCGGCTTTTCCAAAATGTTTCAGACACCCTGTATATCATTTACACTGTTTTGTGAATTAGATGTATGAAAATATTTCATGTTCACGTTTTTCACCAATTGTAAGCATGAAAAGTGGCGATCATGGCTCAGAGAGATGTGTGTTGTTTTAATGAGCCGAAGATCCGAGTTTAAATCCGACTAAAAATCGTCGGTTTTTCTTCGATCGCTACCTCTCGGAAGGCAATGGTAAACCACTGAGAATATCTTGCAAAAAATGGTTGTCAAATTGACAAACTGTAACCGCAAAAGGAAGCGAGGCCCCACTGGGGTAAAGAGATGGGGGTATCTGTTAGTATCTACTCCAAGAACCATTATGAGGAATAAGGAGGTAATGTGTGTGCCTATCGTGCAAAGCCTCACGATGTCATGATACTTGTAACAAATAGACGACTAAGAAGAAGAAGAAGAAGCATAAAAAAAACTGAAATATGCATTACAACATGATTCATTTGTTGATGTGTTTACGCTTCGTGGAAACGCGACATGGTAAATTTTGACTATTTTCCCATGTATTTAGGATAAAAATGCCATCGTAAAACTGTTATCATTCAACGTCCTAAAACCGTAAGCTATACTTGTAATCTAATGGTTATACATGTAATCTAACGTTTTTACATAAATTACTAACTTTTTACATAAAAATCGGCCCATTTTATCCATCGTCTTTTGAATATTAATATTCGATTTATGACCGATGTAAATCTGAAATTTGATTTTACAAAATAAGTCTGTATCAAAAGTAATAAATTCTTTTTTATTTACGCAATGATATTTATTTATATTTATTTATATTTCTCAATTCGCATTGGAATTTTATTGATTTGTCAATTTTTTTGTCCTAAGCGTAATTTATATATGTCCTTGTTCATAAAAAACTTGTCAGCTGCAATAATGGTTCGTACTTGCCTACATTGTCATTGAACGCACTTGTCAATATCACGTCTGTCAACTTTTAAATGCATATTTAACGCTGCGATTTTATCAGAGAGATATACGCGTGCACAATTATCCTAACACGAAGATATAAAATTAAGCTCATCGGATATGAAATAAAATTCATTCACAGGAAATTCCTTGTTTGCTTCACAAACATATTACTTGAGATATAGCTACGCGTCGCTTTACAATGCTGTGTAAATCCATTGTTTGAAATATCACGGTTCGTTCATAAAGCTTCATGTGCTGTTCATTCATAATGCATAGTATATCTTTCAATTTCGCAAAGCCGTTTTCTTCAGGATATTACATTTTCTATTATACGTATGTATATGTGTAGTATTCCAGATTTCCATACTATTTGATAAAGGTGCAATATATTAAATTTGAGCACACAAACTGTCGGCAAACTAATTGACTAAAATTTTAAATGTTTTTTATTTAAAAAACTATTAGGAAAAATGATATTAAGATGTTTTCTTACAATTATCTCAGGAATCTTTTAACAGATATTATATCTGGGAATGATATCCTATATGTAGACGAGTTGCGTTGCAACATCGAAATAGTGTCTAATTTTTACTAAACATTCATAGAAAATAATCTTGCATATAAACGTATATTCGTTGACGTTAATGTTGCAAGAAGACAAATGCATAAAATATGGTATAGTTGGAAGTTAGAAATGATGTCAAGTTTAAGTTATCACTGTTTAAGAACAGACACGTACAAAACAAATAATAAAAATGTAATTTTATCTCGCATATAATATGCAAATATATATATATATATATATACAATATAAAATAAAAAATACGAATCCTATGCAATACGTATCCTATACAAATCCATCGCATAAAATTATATTTAGTAATATCATATCTCTCTCTTGTATAAAGAATAGCTTTTTTAGAATAAATGTGTAACTAAAGTAAATTATGGCATTTTAAATTTACTTCTTACTATTATGTATTTTACGGTCAAGAAGATTTTAATATTTGTTTAAAATAAATTATGTATTGTTATTACAGGCATATTGTAATTTCAGATGTATTGTTATAAACCTAAAGCTTTTACTAAATGCCTAGGAAAATTGTGATACACAAATTAAAAAATAACATTTTAAAATATGACTGAAATTTTCAGACGTATTACAATTAGTCGAATATATTTTCATTTTGTTGTTGCGCGTACGAACACATGTGTTTTGATATGCGCTTGAAGAATATCAGTCATGTTACAACATGATTTATTTGAATTTAATCATGTTTAGATATATTTGGAAATATTTTATGGAAATATTTTTTATAAATAAAACCATTTTATTTGAGATATTTTATTATTATCCAATGAAAAGGCATCTGACAGCAAACTGACAATGTGATAACTTTTTCACAAATATTGAAATCTTCTTGATCTCAATATCAATGAATAAGCTGCGCGCCGACTTGGTTTGTCAGACTTTTAAACGCAGGAATCACCAACTTAAAATCAATATACCGGTTGCATCGCTTTAAAAAATCTAAAAAAATTCATGATTTTAATTTTTCACAAACGACCCAGTAGGACCGCGCAGGGTTAAAATCAATATAAATTTTAATTTTTGATGTCAATGAATCCCACTCCCCCTCTATCAGATAAAGAATTTATTGTGAAAAATATTATCTCAGCCAGGATTTGAATCTGGAACTCTCTCAATTCGTGTGGGTGTCATACCCATGATGCAAGTAGACATGGGCTGCGTTCCGTTTCACGTATATTCGCGCATTTATCAACAGTACACGTTACGTATATTATACATTATGCGCGCATAATGCGCATTATGCGTGAAACGGAACGCAGCCATGGTGTGCTCTTGCACATATTTTGTATTACAGCCAATCAGAGCTTGGCCTTTTAATCATCCATTTTTCGGCGGTAATTCAAATAAAATAAATAATATTTTATTTCAGTACGCATATACTACGCTAATAAAACTCAGTTTTACTTGTAATAAATATATATTGTTTGTGGTTTTATAATGATTTATTTTATTTTTATTGCTTTTATATTTTATGTAATAATGTTTTTAACAATTATTTGTCAGAAAAATTTCTGAAATTCGTATAGGAATATTCTATAGAAATAAGATTAAAGATTAAAGATAAAAGAATACGTTATATATCAGACTAATAATATAAAAATACATAATTATATAATAATATAAAAAAATAATACAATAAAAATCAAATGCATTTGCAAAGGTGGCATAGAATTAAAAAAAAAAGAAAAATCAAGAGGCGCGCTACTTACATTATTAATTTATTTATTTATAATATATATAAAATGTATATAAAACGTATATAAAAAGTATGTATATATATGTTATTTTTTATTTGCTAGTTTAAGTACTTTTTTTGTTGTTTACTTTTTTTATTGCAATCTATATAGTTTTTATTACATTCTCTAAAATGTTAATATTATTCACACAGGACGTTTTTAATCATATTTGTCTATATTTTTCATCTTTGGGAAATGAAAAAAATCTTATTGATTTATATTTTATTCGCTGGTCACTGCACAGTGGGCCAGAAACCTCAAAAAGTGGCCAAAATTCAAAATGCTAATGGATTTGTGTGAAACTTACAATGAGGTTTTTAGAGTCGTTGATTTCGAATCTGATGTCAAAAACAAAAAATTCAAAATGGCAGATTCAATATGGCGGCTGTAATTACGAAATTTTAATGGATTTGCATGAAACTTGGTGCCTAGAGGTTTTTGAGGTTGCTAATTTCGAATCCGAAGTAAAAAAGATAATTCAAAATAGCGCGTCCAATATAGTGGATCTAAACTTCAAAACTAGCCGAATTTGTGTGAAAATTGTTTTCAAAGATTTTTATGTTGCTAATTATAATTTTGAAAATTAAATGTTAAGCCTATGATTAGCCCACACTGAACTTTCTAGAGTCCACAAAAAAGTTATAGTGCAATTTTAGACTCCTTAAGGGTGCTTGTTTTACGTGAGTTCCCTTGCCCTTCACGAATCGGGATGCTTGTTTTACATGAGGCCCCTTGCCTCTCACGAATCGGGGTGCTTGTTTTACGTGAGTAGTCCCTCTCACGAAACGAACTAGTTTATACTTTCTCTTCGTCGTAAGTTCCAAATCATCAGGATCATTTTCTGATTCATCCTCAGTTTCAGAATCATGCTCATTAAAATCTGAATTCCTACTTGTTTCAGGATCAGAAACATCTTGACCAACTTCAGAAACAAGTTGACTAGGTTCAGAAATCTCAAGTAAATGTATAACTTCCGAAGGGAACTTAAGACATTTGTTATTATGGAGTCTTGATTCCAAATTTATGCTTGAAACAAGGGGATCTGTTGAATCCATTGCTCGATAAAAAACGTCTGCAAGGGTTGCCGATCTACTGATTTTTCTACTATGCTGAAGTCGGTCATTCTTGTAGTATTTATTTCTGGCTTTAGATGCCTCTTCGGCTAGCATCCCTACTGGCAAAACACTGTGTCTCACGATTTCACTACCATGCACTAAAATTTTGTGCAGTGTCACAGACATTGGATACCAAGGATAGCATTTGATGTACAATTCAGCAGTTTCAATACAAAATTCTCTAAAATGGGACGCATTGATTGAAAAGTAACAAAATAAGACGACTAAGATAGTTTTAAAATTTCTGAGTAGTTGTGGGTTGAGGTCGAGATACTTTGAAAACAGATCGGGATCTTTAAATGCTCTTCTAGCTGTGTTTCCGTTATTACTATTACCACAGCCTCCTGATTTAGGTTTGTCAACTTTGATGTTTAACTATATCGTACGATCATTTTCTTTGCCAGTAGAAATTAAAACTCAAATGAAAGGAGACTAGTTGACGTCAAGCTGGCATATGTAATTGGTGAGCTACGAGCCGACTTGGTTTGTCAGACTTACACCGCAGTGATTCACCAATTTTTTTGAAATCTAAATTCGATTTCCATTTAGGGATAAATAGATCTAAACTTATAAGATGAAGAATTTATTGCGAAAAATATTACCTCAGCCAGGATTCGAACCTGGAACTCCCTCATTTCGAATTTAGATTTCAAAAAAATTGGTGAATCACTGCGGTGTAAGTCTGACAAACCAAGTCGGCTCGTAGCTCACCAATTACATATGCCAGCTTGACGTCAACTAGTCTCCTTTCATTTGAGTTTTGATGTTTAACTTAAAGCCTTGCTTTAATATAATAGTTTTAATAACGAAGTCTATATCGTTATCGTTATTCAAAAGCAAATCAACAATATCTCTTTTTATAAATTGCGCCATTTTTATTGAGTAGAAATCAAACACTAAATGACCGACAACTAATTAGACTTATTAATTAAAGAGTCAGTTAAAAGATCATTAACTATTTGAAACGACACTATTAAACAAGAAGAACTTAAACAAATGTGAATATGACAAAATGCGATTTAATACAGTGCTTATACATATAATGTGATGATAGTATTGAAAATCAAGCGAAACACAATAATATAATACTTTATTTATAGCTATCAGTGCGATGCATCGAAGTAGTTAACGAAAGAAAATAAATGCTAGCGCTGCGCCGACCGACACTCTGCTACACTTTTACTGTGCAGGACCGAAAGAAACAGACAGCGATCCTCGCGCACAGATACGTTTGAGACAAATTTTGAACTATTAGATGTCAAATACCGCATATTTGCCGCATATTTAAATTAAAGTGTATAGTAAAAGAAACAAAATGACGCTATAACAATTTCGATAGAGAGAAGAATGTAGGAGAATGATCAATCGATAAGGAGTGTATTGTCGTAAATTACAAAAAATTGATATTTTACGTCTTTCCCTCTACTACAGCATGTATTATTTTACATTGATTATTGACTATTTTGCAAACATCAATATCTCTGGAGATGAAATTAATGAAATAGGCACTTTCATATTGCCAGCATATTTAAAAATATACGATATATTTTCATAAATTGCGCGTTCGTATTTTTAGACGATATTTCAATTTCGAGAACCTACCAAAAAAAATACTTTATTTATGTTCATAAAAATTATGTTCTCACTACTCTCATTACTATACAAAATGATAATGAAATTTTTTACATCAATTTCAAAAGATGAATTTTGGCCACTTTTTGAAGTTTCTGGTCCACTGTGCACTGCGACTTTTAAATTCCTTCACACAGCACGTCGACATCTTTAAAATTTACTTCCTTTATATCACATTACTATATAATAGCTTAATTATTGTCATCTCGTATGCTTAACATGCATCACAATCTTGACAACCGCGCGCCTATATTGTTGTAAAATGGCGGAAATTAAGGCCTGCGCGTTGCTATGCGTAAATGTCTTAGTTACGAGCATCATGTCTACTTGCATCTTGGTCATACCCACGGACTAAAGCCTTGTGTACACGATGCAAGAAATTGGACAAAGAAATTGAACCAAGTCCTTCTATGCAAGAGCAACGTCTTGCATAGAATCAGATGGCGCTACAGTAGAAAACGTTGGAAAACTGTGATGAAATATAAAAATATGTACATAACCTACATACAGTGGATACCTTGTGACTGTGACATATTGAAAATGAATGGTTCAATGAAGATGAAAAAATTAAAAATTCTGTTGGCTCTTGCAACTACTGTTATAGCTGTTGAACATGAAATAAATCAGCAAAAAAAACAAGAAAAACGAAAGAAAAGAAACACACGACGGAGGTGGTGGACAAGAGAATGGATTCTGCGAAGAGAACTTCAATTAAAAGGTTCTCTTCATTTGGCGCACAATGAAATTCTTTATGAAGATGTTGAGTCTTTTCAGTTATTCTTCAGAATGGATCCGCGTTTATTTAACATTCTATTGGATAAAGTATCTCCATTCATTCAGAGACAAGACACAGTTATGCGAAAGTGCATTCCGCCAGTTCAAAGATTATCTTTGACATTACGATATCTAGCAAGTGGAGAATCATATCGCAGTTTAGCGTTCACAACAAGAGTACCTGCTTGTACTTTATCACGCATTATACCTGAAACGGTAAGAGTAATCTACGAGGTATTGAAAGATGATTATTTAAAAGTAAGTATTTAAATTATAATTTTTATTTTTTAATATAAAGTACATCATAAATTTTTAACGTAAAATATAACATTGTAGACTCCAGATACTGAAGAAGAGTGGAATCGTATTGCTGACGACTATTTGACACAATGGAATGTACCAAACTGCATCGGCGCATTAGATGGCAAGCATATTCAATTTAAAGTTCCTTTGAATCAAGGATCGTTGTATCGCAACTATAAAGGAACTGACAGTATAGTCCTTCTGGCAGTAGTAGATGCACAGTACAAGTTTCTGTACGTTAATGTCGGAGTAAATGGACGAGTGAGTGATGGTGGAGTTTTTAGAGACAGCGATTTATCTCGATTACTAGACAGTCCTGTAAATCCATTGAATATCCCACCAAACAAATCACTTCCTGGAATGACTGAACCGATGCCATATGTTATTCTAGCAGATGCTGCTTTTCCTCTTCGCAACAATATTTTAAAGCCGTATCCATTACGAAACATGACGCGCAGTGAACGCATTTTCAATTATAGACTTTGTAGGGGTCGTAGAGTTGTAGAAAATGCTTTTGGAATTTTGGCAAATCGATTTCGTGTACTGCAAACTACAATGTACTTACCAGTTGAGACAGTACAAAATGTAACTTTAGCTTGTTGTACATTGCACAATTTTTTAAGTACAGAGAATTCAGCTTTTCTTAATGGAATATCAAATGTCGAAGACAATTGTGGCTCATCAAGATATAATAATCAGTTACAAAGTCTAGATGTAATTAATGTTCGCCCAAATCGAAATTCTCTTCATGTGCGTTCAAGTTGGTTCGCCCAAATCGAAATTCTCTTCATGTGCGTTCAACGTTTAAAAAATATTTTAATACAGTTGGTTCGGTCCCTTGGCAAGAAAATATGCTATAGTATAAGTGATACAAATAATATACATAATTTTCTACTATTTGATAAATCCGAACAATGAGAGCCTTTGTGAACTACTTTGTGATTCGTGCACGATGGAAGCATTATGTATTTGTTTGTGATAAGCAAGAATGAGAATTAATTTTGAAATTTTGAATTAATTAATTGAAGATTCTTTATTCTTGTTTACTGAATATGTTAGTGAATAAGAATGAGAATCAGTCGAAATATACGGACACAATAATTAGGTCAGAATAATTGTACATATATAGATTTAAGTAATACTTTTTATTTTTATACTTTATACTTTTTTATACTTTGATTTTTATATTTTTATTTTTATTACTTATATTTTTATATATTACTTTAATAAGTTTAATTATAACATAAAGGCTTATAAAAGAAAGAAACATTAAAATTTGAAATTATGTATGAAAAAATAAATGAATGTAACCAATATAGTTTAGTTTGAAAATTATTTTCATTTATGCATTGTCTGCATCCAGCGCTTCTTGAACAAGGTTTAAAATATCAGCTTGTACTTTCCGTAAACGTCGCCTGTCCTTTATGCACTTTATTTCAGACTTTAAAAATAATATCCAATGATGCAGTCCATCATCTTCATATGTGTGATCATCTTTATTTATGTCTTTCAAAACAGCGTTGACATTTGTCCAAAATGCTTCACTAGTATTTTCACTAGTATTTGGCTCTGTTTTCTTTTTTTTGCAATAACTTCGTTTATCTGATGTGATTTGTGAACCTGAAGCACTCGAAGTTTCAGAATATGTACTTTGTGTTTCAAACATTTCTCCTGTTTTACATGAAATAGGCATCGTTGGTGAAGAATTACAAGAATCTTAAAATAAAATATTAATTTACTTATTTACCTTTACCTTATTTAACTTTATTTACTTATTATCAAATAAAATAGATTAATGCATAGATTCATCTTATATCAATAATTTTTTATACATATTCAAATAAATAATGGTTTTTACTTTTTTTTGATACATTATGGTTCTTTGATCCCAAGACTTGTTGTACATCCACGAAACGTAAGTCATCCATATTCTCATCGCATTCATATTCTTGAGAGGATGAAGACATAACAATATGTGATTTTGCGACAATATTTTTTGATATAGAGGATTCTCCTTTTCTAGATGTTACATGAGGTGACAAGAAGCTTAATTCTTCAAATAGCCACCACGTTGGTTTGAATACGTTATCTGTACCAACTCCGCTTGATTTAGATTTTTGAATTTTATTAATTTGTTCCAAGTATTGTGTTCTTAAACTGGCAATTTTTTTCTTTATTACATCTACAGTAATTATACAGCCACATAATTCGTGAAGCTGCTGAGCTATTGTTTGCAGAGCTTTCAATCTTTTATCTCGGTTATGGTAATCTTCGCTCTTTTGTACATACAAACAAGGATGTTGCTGATACAATAATACTAACATCCTGGTTTGCTCTTTCGTTAGTTCCATAGGTTCTAAAACATACATTATTTGAATAAAATAATTATATGTATTAGTAACTATAAAAATAATTCAACTTCTATAAAAATATGAGAAATATTTACCTGATGTTCTAGATTGAGTGCGATCATAACCTCTCAAGATGTTTTCTTTATTTTCCATTATTTTCATAGCAACTTTACTTTCAAAAGTTGAATAACAGTATTTACTCAAGCTAACTTATGGATTTAAAGTGTTCTTGCCTCACAAATCACCTTTTTTCAATATATAAAATGCAACATGTTGCATTTGACTTTTCGCTTGATTTAGTGCAATTTTTCAGCCAAACTCTCAAGAATAAGAACTTGGTTTGAGTTTTACGCAACAGTTCTTGTATCGTGGATACTATTATAATAGGACTGTGTTCAATTTGTTGTTAGAAAAAAACTAGTGTACACGATTCAATTTATAGTTTCAAAAACTTGATGCTACAACTTTGTCCAATTTCTTGCATCGTGTACACAAGGCTTAAGGAATAGAGGGACCGAGTCTAAAGTCCTAGTTTAGGCGAGAGGGGATGGTAACTCAAGCATGCGGGGGGGACTGCTTTCCGCCATATTGATGTAGCGATTCTCACACAGAGATCCTGTGTCTGTGACATGGTTACACTCGCGTAGTGGTGCCACGAGACATAACGAGTGACAAGCGTAAAGAGGTTAGGCGGTGATTTTATGTTTTATTATTGTTGTTATTGTTGTTTATTGTTGAAAAGAGAAATTATTTTACATCTAACAAGAGAATAAAATATATTAATTAGTTCCAATTCTTATTTCTTAATTCACGCATTAATTTATTCTATTCTTTTTATTTTTAAAATAAATAATTCCAATTTCTTATTTATAATATTTAATAATTATTCCTATTTCTATTTTGTTTATTGTGCGCAGGATCTGACTTTCATTTCTCACACGTACGCAAATAGTGAGTTCTATGTGTGGTGATTACTAAACGAATATGGCGGCCCCCCCCCCCGCCGCAAACGTGCCCCACCGGTACAGCTTGTGCTCTGTCCCTTTATTCCTTAGTCCGTGGTCATACTTACCAATTCGACCACCGAAACATGTGATAATGAGAACGTCTTTCCCAAACTTCCGATAGGGGCACCATCATTTCAAGTCGATGGTATGATAAACTCTAAGAATGATTCATTGTCACCAAAAATTAAAATCTTTATTGATTTTAAGTTGGTGATTCCTGCGTTTAAAAGCCTGACAAACCAAGTCAGTGTGCAGCTTATTGATTGATATTGAGATCAAAAATATTTCAATATTTGTGAAAAAGTTCACATTGTCAGTTTACTTGTCAATTAATGTCTTTTCATTGGATCTTTAACTACTGACGAAGAGAAAATTTATTTTTAAATTTTATTATTATACTAGAACTAATTTGCACATAATTTGTATATTAATTTGCATCCTAATTTATAAAAACATTTTTATTTTACAAATATCAAAAATAATATTAAAGATATTTTAATGTATAAAAACTATTTGCACATAGTTACTTGACATTTATCACTATTACTATTACTTAAGAACTTGCATAACACTTATTACTATTACATTTAAGAGCTTTAAGAGTAATAACATTTTTTCAGAGCTGGGTAGTAACCATTATAGTTAAAATATAGTTACATTATAGTTACAGTTAAAAAGTAAGTAACTTTTTACTTAACTTACAATTAGTTAATTTTAAACATATTAACTTTTAACTTAACCTAGTTAACTTTGATAAGTTAATTTAATTTTTTAAACTTTGAATTAATTTTTGTTCAACTTTTAACGTAAATTTAATTAATTTATAAATTATTAACTTTAAATTCTTTCTTAACTCACGGAAAGGAAGAAAGTATTCGATACATATTTTTTTTTCGGCAAACCAAAAATTTTTAAGAGGCAAAATCAACTCTCTAAAATTGATAAAGTTTTTTTTGTTTCTTAGCTATAACTTTTGACCGAAACCAGTGAATAGCTTTCAAAATTCTTTATACTTTGTACATACGAAATTATGCTATTATTTCGTTTAGAAATTATACCCGAAAAACAAAAATTTGGCCCATTTTTAAGGGTTGATTTAAACATGTTCGATTGTCGATAACAAAAATACTTATTGATTATTTTGACCTCCTTTAGAAACACACTAAGTTTCATTAAAATCAGAGAGAGACATCTTCAGAGAGGGACTCATTTCTTATTAAGAAAAATATTTGAAAAAGTAAGTTATCCAATCCTGCTTTTTTATTTTACATTGTGTTTTACTAACAAGGGAAGTGTCAGATCTATCCGGAACTGTTTTTATTCTCCTTCAAATATGTTATTAAATATACATAAATTAAAAAGACACGTATTTTTTTATATGTGCGGATTTTGACTTTTAAGGGTAAAACACCCCTTTGAAAAAAAAAAACGGTTTTTATCTTTTAAGGCGAATATCTTTGAAACTATTAGAGATAGAAAAAAATGTTCCAAATATAAGTTGAATGATTTCAAGAGTTCTTTCAAACAGTGTAAAAAATTTTTTATTTTTTTTTAATTTTTTAAAACACCCCCACTATCCAACAATTTTTTTTCAAAAATTTTGAAAATTTTTATTACCAAATTAAAGCTTATTTTTTTACGAATCTAACCATGTATGATAAAGTTACGTTCCGAAAAATCATTTTCGAGAAGTCATTACAAACCTCTCCGTATATACTTTATTCGTGCTCGTATTGTACCTACTATGTGTGTAAGAGTGTAATAATTTTCATCGAAATAAGATGTTTAAAAAAATGTTAAATTTGTAAGAAAATAAGCTTCTACTTGTGGCAATAAAAAAATTTTGAAATTTTGAAAAAAAGTGATGGAAATATTTAAAAAATTAAAAAAATTTTTTTTGCACTGTTTTATAAAGTACTCCTAAAATCATTCAACTTTTATTATATGATATTTTTCTAGCAATACAGCTTATAAAAAATATTAAGAATGAGAGTAGTTTTTATTATACCTTCTTAAAGTTAAAACCTCTGTACATTATTTCCTTATAATATCTTAAGATTATTTTCTCTTACAACATTTTTGTTCCAACGCTCTAACATCTTGTTTATTTATAGTTTTGCGAAATAATATCTACACGTAATTAATAATAAAATAATTATTAAATGTTTACATAATAAATTTATACTTTTTTCGTAGTTTAAAAGTGGGTATACGAACGAAAGACCTAAAGAATTTGAAAATACAATTCAGTTTTACAAAACTTCAACAACATGTGAAATGTCTAAGGTTGTAATAATATAGCTGTAGTAAAATGTTCTTAGTGCAAACAGTCATTATGCTTAAAACATTTTTTTGCTGAATATCATTATTGTAATGTATATAATGAGTAAATAATAAAAAGTATAAATTTATTATGTAAACATTTAATAATTATTTTATTATTAATTACGTGCAGATATTATTGCGCAAAACTATAAATAAACAAGATGTTAGAGCGTTGGAACAAAAATAGTTGTAAGAGAAAATAATCTTAAGATATTATAAGAAAATAATGTACAGAGATGAATACAAAGGTTTTAATAACTTTAAGAAGATATAATAAAAACTAATTCTTAATATTTTTTATAATCTGTAATGCTAGAATAATATCATATAATAAAAATTGAATGATTTCAGAAGTACTTTATAAAACAGTGCAAAAAAAATTTTTTAATATTTTCATCATCCCATCATTTTTTTTCAAAATTTTGAAAATTTTTTATCGTCACACAAATAGAAGCTTATTTTCTTACAAATTTAACATTTTTTTAAATATCTTATTTCGACGATAATTATTACACTCTTACGCACATAGTAGGTACAATACGAGCACGAATAACGTATATACGGAGGAGTTGAGTATTAATGACTTCTCGTGTAATGACTTCTCGAAAATGATTTTTTGGAACGTAAGTTTATCATACATGGTTGGATTCGTAATAAAATAGGCTTTAATTTGGTGATAAAAATTTTTGAAAAAAATTGATAAGTGGTGGGGGTCTTTAAAAAAATTAAAAAAAATTTTTTTACACTGTTTGAAAGGACTCTTGAAACTATTCAACTTTATTTGAAACACTTTTTTTTATCTCTAATAGTTTCGAAGATATTCGCCTTGAAAGATAAAAACCATTTTTTTTCAAAGGGGTGATTTACCCCTTAAAAGTCAAAATCCGCACATATAAAAAATACATGTCTCTTAGATTTGTATATTTAACAACACATTTGAAGGAGAATCAAATCGGTTCCACACAGTTGTGACACTTCCCTTGTAAGTTTAAAAACATTTTGGAAACCTTGTCCTCCAAATTTTGAAAGTTTTGTTATCACTTTGCCTTACGTAAAACATTTTCACAATAAACTATTTTTTATTTTTATAATATCCAAAATCACTCGTTCATTGGTCCTTTATTAACATTGTTTAATATTTCATACTTTGTACTAACTTAGTACATGCTATTTTTAATTTCTAAAATTATTTTTGACACATTTTCAGGATCCGTTACTTTAGGAATTTCTGCAGCTATATTCTGACTTACTTCTAAATAGCTTCTTCTTGATGATAAATGAACTTCAATTTGTCTTTTTACGGTCGAGCCTGGATCTTTTTTGCCAATCAATGATCTGCGCAATCGCAGTACGCAATTAAATACAAGATGCGCGTCGACACTGTCGAACTTGAAACGCAAATCACCAACATAAAATCAACTTGATTCTTCTTGATGATTTCAATAATTTTCTGCTTTCTTCTATCCAATAATACACTCCATTATAATTCTTTATAATTCATATCTTTCTTTTGACACAAATTATATTTTTGTTCTGATTTATTTACATTTGTATCTAAATAAAAAATCTTTAAAACAATCTTTTAATTCAATCTTTAATATAATTCACTAGTTTATTGTAACATTTTGGTTATTTCTAATACATTCCGTCACATTTTTAATGTTAGGTACACCTTCATGTATACTTTCAGGTACATGAGGTATACAGCTTGAGATATTTTTATTACAGCATCTTCAATATTTAAATGTCGAATATTTATATTAATTCATTATCATTTTAATAAATTCAGAATTTTGATTAATATTTTCAGTAGTTTGATAATTTCAAAATACTTTTTAATAGTTATTTATCTGTAATTCTATGAATTGTTTCTGCAAGTAAGTTATATGTTCAAAAAAGCCAGTAAGAAAATTTACACCAGTTTGTTGAATTATCCTTCAGCCAAGTTTTTAGCATATTTTCAACATCTTGACAACTGTCTTGACTTTACGAATGACAGAAACGACTATTTATAATTTTACAGGAAGGCTATTTTGATATCATCATGAATTAAAAGACAAATTTACATTTTATTCATAAAATCTTTACCGTTGTTCGCTCTGTAAAATTTTAAGAGTCCAAAACTCTAAAAATATTTTTAATAATTTGGTTGATACTTCTACACTAGATTTTGATTTTCAAAGTCGTAGATGAAAAAAAACTTATTGTTAGTTACATGATCTTGGTAATTCATCACTTGTACTTAAAAATACTAATTGTAAATGAGATCTACTCGATCTCTATGATTTCAATCTTTGTTCAATCTTATTACTTAAAAAATTGGTAGACCTTTTTTAGAAAATGTTTTTTTTTTCATCACAAATTGAACAGCATTTCATAAAAATGTTTTTCTACTGCTGATCATGGAATTGTACGTGTGTTAAAATTTTCAAAGCTACTATCACATTTTATCATATTTTTTGCGACCTAAATTTAGAACTTTTAATAATTTTTCTTCAAATTTAATTTCTCTAAAATTCTTTGTAAAATTCTGCTGATACTATAAAATGATATGATACTATAAAATTAAATTTTTGGTTGTTCTTTTCTTAATAATTCTCTTTGTTCTCTTTGTTTCTCTATGTCAATCGTCTCATATTTACGTGAAAATATCTTTGTTCATTAAACCTGTTACTTCCTTCTTTCACTGCTTCTCTATTACTAACGAGAAAAGGTTCAGAAATGATCTTGATCAGAGGGGGTTACACTTTTGAACTTTTTTTTGTAAGTAAGACATCTGCTGTTATATAATTCATTTTCTTTAAATTCAAAGGCTTTTTACTTTTATCGTGATCTACACTTAAAAATATTATTTTTAAGCTATGTTAAAAAAAATGTTTTTATAAGTACTTATATACACATATATGGAGTATATATATATATATATATACATATATATATATATATATATATAAATTTTTACAAAATGTTTTTAGTTTACTGTAAAATTTTTATTCACCGAAAGAATGATCTGTTTCTTCTATTTTTCTAATTTGATTGATTTATCTCTGAAAAAATCAAATCACAAGATCGAATTTTGAACAAATGCACTTATTACAATATATTATAATTGATTTTAGATTATACAATAAGTTTAATATTAATTTAATGATAAGACTAAAAGTGAATATAAAAAATTTTAGTCACATTAATTGCTTGTTAAATGCTTTTATTTAATATTTAATGTGTATTACGATTTGCCTGGACTTTAAAAAAAAGATTAGGTATATTATAATACGATTAATATTACAATACAATATGACTACAATATATAAACATATTGTATACGTGCGTGTAATTATGTGCAGAGCAGAATCTTTTTCACAAAATGGATTACTCTCACAAAGGAAGATGCTCAAGGTATATAGGAACCCCATCATCTATAGATAGTGATAAAACCTATACTAAATTATAGTTCCCTATCCGTATTTTTTTAATTTTGTCAATAATCTTTTATCAATGGTTCCTATCTACAATGGCCGAAAAGAGATAGATGATTAATGTTTCAATACGTTTACTCTTATATCTCCCCAATGTTTTTATCAAATTTCATCAAACTTTGAATGATTACTCATTAGTAAAGGAGCAATCATTCTGCCAAGTCAGAAGCTCTAGATCAGACGAGCACTTGACTCAATAGAAGAGACTCAAGACATAACTTGATTCACCATCACTAAGGCGAGTATACTACCTGAAACATCAGCGAAAGAAACAGCAATAGTAAATCGGAACAGAAGCAAAAAGAGCATTATTTGACTAGAATAAAAACTTAAAATTGGATGTGAGTTGGTCTATATCTTTTATGACATATTGTAGCCCGAATATGATCGGAAATGTTCCTCATTTTCACGAAATATAAGTAGGTATTTATATAATGTAATTAAAATCTCTTATATCTCGCTTCGAACACTTCAGACAAAGAGCTCCGAAGCAAATTTGGTGTACACGAAGAGTACTATTTTTTGGTACAGATTTTCATTCGCGTTCGCTCAAAAATCATTTTGGGTATCTTTCTTTTATGACGGAACTTTTAAGATTTGGATTCTTTCATTCGTTTATATTCATAATTAAATCTCTTATCTCTTTGTATTGCAATCGCAAAATTTTAAAATGTTTCGATTCTTGCTATTGGCCACATTTCGGACAGCAAAAATAGACCAGAGATGTGATTAATATATATGTATAGCAAATATTAAACATTTTAAAATTTTAACATTTAAATTTTAGAATAACATTTTAGAATTTTTCGCGTTTTTTGTAAGAAAAAAATAAAATAAAAGATTTGTCGATACAAAACAGATAGTAGAAGTAAAATCTTAAAAGTTAAAAGTTCTTTCACAACGTGTATGTGCTAATAGTAGAAAACTTTATTAAGAATTTTTATTTTCTCGGAACTTTTTTCTGTAAATTTTTTGAAATTTTATGTTATTACACGCAATGACAGAATCGGTTGATATTCCATTCACTATAAAATTTTTCAGGGATTTATTAATTTAATCAAAAAGATTTAGAAAGACTTCTTTAATTTATTAGGAGGTCAACAGTTGGACCAAGAAGTGGAACTAAATGAGTTTAAATCTACTCACATCAATTTTACCAATAGGAAAATAAACTACATATGTACCCGTGAATATCAATACTCAAACAGTTCTATACTCAAATACTGCGAAATACCTAGGGATGACCCTAGATACTAGATTTTGTTGGAAGGAACATGTTAAGATAAAACTAAAAGAATTAAATATCAAATATGCGAAAATGTACTGGCTTCTTAGAAGAAAATCGGAATTATCTTTGCACAACAAAATTCTGTTATATAGACAGGTTTTGGAACCGATATGGACTTACAGGATACAACTATGTTGGGATGAACACAGAAAAACATTAAAATAATTCAAAAATTTTATAACAAAACTCTACGAAGCATCGTTGGAGCTCCGTAGTATATGAGAAATGAAGACGTCCCTAGGGACCTTGAAGTGTGTACAGTGGTAGAAGAGATTAACAAGGTTGCCCAGAGAAATGAACAACGTTTACAACAACACTGTAATAATATAATTGCGAGATGGTTCAATTGCTTCATCGTAGAAAAGAGATACGACGGCTGAAGTGAGCAAAATCTAGCGATCTTGTAAAATAAAATAAAATAAAATAAAATAAAATAAAATAAAAAATAAAATAAAATAAAATAAAATAAAAATAAAAATAAAAAAAAAATAAATAAAATGAAACAAGAAGAAAGATAAGCCATATACCGCAATAAGTGTTACGGATGTTGGGTGTGCAGTGACCACTGCTGTGTGATTAACTGACTAAGAGTCTTTAAATTGATAAAATAAGTTGCTAGATAATCTTTTGATTAGTTATAACATTATTGCTTACCGACGATAGAACTTTAAAAAAAATTTATTGGGAAGTTCGGTGTATTACGATGTGTTTTTAATGGAATAAAAATTTTTTCAAGGTATATTATTACTTGATAATTTTTTTTTATCAGAAAACAAACTGAAATACATTACATTTTTTGGTTCACCATTGTTTTCATATTTCAGCTTTTCTATTCTATAAACTCATTAATCTATTCTTATCTAAACTTAAGTTCTAAGTTCTAAAATCTTCTACTAATCTTTTATACTAATAAAAAGCATTTTTTTTCTTCTCTCATTTATCTCTTATTGTCTGTCTCTCTCTCTTCTCTCTCTCTCTCTCTCTCTCTCTCATTTTCTTATAATCTCTTTCATTCAGTTTTTTCTCTTCCTACCGTAATCGCCGCTTTATCCGCTTCCTGCCGGATGCAATCAAATAATTCACACAGCATTTTGAACGGAGTAATCAGAAATTGCTCTCTCTACTTATCTACATGTGCAATTTTCATCGAAATTAAAGTTTGATTTGTTGAAATTATAATAGTTTAAACTTACATATTTAAAGTAAGATGTATTATCTATCAGTATATACTATTTATTAAAAATTTATTTTAGTGAAATATGAAATGTAGAAAATGAAATTTTTAAAGCGAGATAAAAATTATTCGCTTTAGATTAAGTGAAATATTATGAGATACTGTGAAATTGTTCTAGAATAGTTATAAATTCCATTTTAACTACGGAAGTATTCAATGTTAAAATAACTACCGTATTAGTATAACTATACAAAAGTTTGTACATTAAAAAAGATCGCGCATTAATGCTGTAGCAATATGAGTTCATAGTGAATTACGTAGCGCATACCTTGCGCATGTACTGTTAACGTAGCAATAATTAATAATGAAATTACCATGATATTCCCATTTGTTTCGAAGCTTTCGTGCAATAACGATATTGTCACGGAAAAACGACTAATTACTTGCTTGAAATAAATCATTCTTCTGAACACGCGGTGTTTGATAAACTTATATCACGCAATAATTTTCTTTGCGAGGCAAATAAAATTGTACGAAGATAATAAATACTTTCCTTAATAATACTTGATATTATGTATACATTATCCCTTAGATTTCTTTTTCACATTTCTACTAATTTGACAACATCTTGACTAAACTCCTAACTTAATAAATTTTTTCTTAATAAATTTAAAAAATTAACATTTGATTTACTTGATGTTGAAATCGACAACGCACTTTCCTCTCTAGGTCTTGTAGGACACATTTGTAATGATGGAGACAAAGAAACGTTCAGTGGAGGTCCTAAATTTTTGTTTGTACATGGTATTATCAAATATAATGTTGAGTATAATTAATTCCAAAGCTTTTAAAAATTCTTCCTTAAAAATATTACAATGTTCAGCAAGGTAAAGCCATTGGTTATTTATGAAATTGAGGAAGATAAAGGATAGAAAGGAGAAATTTTAGTTACATTTTTAAAAAATGTAGTAAATAAATTTTTAATAATACAATATACAAACAAAAATTTGGAATCCCCATCTTTCTCCTGTTTCCCATCATTACAGACATAGTCCTATAAAATTTAAAAAAGAAGGTGTCAGAAATTGGAACTACTTTACCTTTTTATTTCAGAGATATATTTATAGATTGATTGATGATGATGAATTAACAATACAATTAAATATTAATTAATAATTAAATATTTTTAACTTCGAAATTGAATATTTTAAACTCCAAATTTCTTCCGAAAATTCAATTGACCCATGAAATTAACGGTAAAAGAATAAAATTTTTAGACGTAATATTTAGTATTCATTAAAGCCCATGGATAAACCAGTGGAGTAACAAAAAGGGACAATAATTTGAAGTATGACCGGAACATGAAAAACCATTTCTAACATAAAAAGTATATTACAAAAATCAATTTTGCAACAAATTGTTAAACAAATTATTAAATGTTCACTGTAGAAGAAAATTGATTAAGCCAATAGATTGTTAAAGTACAAAAAAAATTGTAAGAGACGTTAAAGAGACGTATAATTTTTTCTCATATCGTTTTCTATTTATGCAAAAAATAAATATTACGATTTATTGAAGGTTCCACAAAATAGTTGTAAAATTTTTATGTTACTTTTGATTTTTTACCAAAAATAATTTTTTACCAGCCTTATTTTCAGTTTTTTGCTAACCTTACTGGTCTAATTATAAGTTTTGATGAACTAATAACAACAAATTAGACATCATAAACTAATAAATTCTGATATCATAAACTAATATTTTTAGGATGTTATGTCTCTATAATGTTATTTCATGTTTCAGAACTCTCTCCAAAAAAGGGCACAATGGACATGGTTTGATAGATTGTTTTTATTGTTATACTGAATATTCATATTATTATTGTAAAAAAATATTAATTTTATTTAATACTTTGTTAAATATTCTGATAGGCTAACTTCTAAATTTTAAAACTGTCAACAATAGATTAAAGTCCTTTTTGCTAATCGCATTTAAAGAGAACGACACTATCATTAAAAATGAAGATGTAGTTAAACATTCTTTGTGATCACAATATTCTATGTTTCGGTTATTTCAAAGAATACAAGAATATCATTAAAGTCTTGATGTCAAACTATTCTTTTTCTAAACACGTTCGGTAACACACGCACACGCACGCACGCGCACACGCACATATAGAATATAAGAAAAATTTTAAACATGAATTTGATTGGAAGAACATAAAAATCTTAGACATCGAAGGATTTGTCTCCAACGTCTTCTGACATTGTCTGTATTACATTAAGGACTAATAATCTTAATTTACAAATCAATATGGAGTATTTACATTTACTTTTAGACTATTTTCTCGAATATCTACAAATTTTAAATTGTGATTTTAATTATTTATTTATTTATCTTTCATATTTTTTACTATGACTTTTTTAATCGGTTTTAATACTTAACTCTTAATTTTTATATTATTATAATTTCTATATATTTAGTTTTAATCCATATATTTTTAATGTTCACTTTCTATTTGTTTTTATCTTGACTTTTAGTATGGACCTTATAATAATGTTTATCTTTAGTTTTAGATATTTCTTATTAACCGACATTCAACACCTACTTCACATTTTATTTTTTATTCTTTGATTTATCATAATTTCGTCCAGTGTTAAAAAAATTTTGACCATTTTTTAAATATTCTTTAACAATAACCTCACGTCTCACTCTCTTATTTCACTGGTTTGGTAAGTTGATTTTAATTTTTTTCACAATTAATATTTAACATTGTATTTTTTTTATCATATGATAAATCACTTATAATATAATATAATATAATATAATTAGTCATTTTAACACTGGCTTTCCATTAGAGAATAGCCATTTGACTGACTATTCTCAAAAACTCACCTTTAGTCTGAACACGTGAGAATGCTCTTATTGGTATTTAAATGTATTTTCAATGTCGCTGAATATGAATTAAATTTTTTTGTTCGATTATTATGTATTTTTTAAATATTAATTAAATTAATTATTCGTTATTTCGACATGTACCAAAATTCGCATTGCATACTCTTTTAATTACATTTTAGTTGTTTTATTTCACTTTATTTCGAGAGTCTTCATTTACTAAAATTTTCTGTTCACTTTTTTATTATTATTTTCGTACAATTATTGCTTTAGTCTTTACTTTTGTGTACTTTTATTAATTGCTCGTCAATTCTAGGAGTTTATCCTAGAATATGTTGAAATAAAATGTTGTCATTATCTACTTCCCATTTAGTATAATATATGCATATACACTTCGCAAATTACATGATGTAATTCTGTTGAATCTATAACTGTTTTACGTTGTAGTAAGAGTTTTTGAAAAGGCTCTCTCTCTCTTTAATTAAACATTTTTGCATTTTCAATAAATGTAACAAGGAGTTTCTAAATCACGGTTGTTGTATTCACTGAATTTAAATATTATACAATATGACATGAGACGATTACGTATATTCTCGACCATGCACGAATATAAATTAAAAAATATGATTTACATTTGGATTTATCATCACAACATTCGAAAACTTAAAATATAAACATCGCGCAATAAGTAATTTTGTATTTGTATAAGCTTCAAACACGATTTATTTGATAAGATAATGATTGCGTTGGTAGTTGAGGACATCTATCTTTGGTATACGTCTTTAACCGTACAATTTAAAAAAACCGGGATCTTCGAAATTTATATAAACTTTACAGAATGGCAATAAAATTGTGTATGTCCGAAACATAAATTTTATTTCTCCTTTACCAGAGCTTTTGTTTTCTTTTATTCAGGCGAATTAAATGTTTTTTGAAAACAAAAGTAAGAAAAAAAGTAACTAAAAATAAAGGAATCATCCACATACCTGTTGGCTCAGTTGTATACATATATTCCTATAAGTCGAAAAACCCAAGATTCACGCTGTCATCCTGTCACTGTTGAAATCGATCGATGATCTTCGTACCAGCTTGCAGGACAGACACGAGCAGTAGCAAACAAAACTAACAGCCTTCGTTCGAGAAATTGATCGCTCTGCACAGTTTTGCAGCAACGCTCCACAATACAATTCTTCTATTTCGTTAGCCGCTTACTCGTCTGCTCTTATCTAATCGATTGTATCAATTTCGGCGCCTTAGAGGAAGGCCTTGAAGAGTGCGGAGCGACCGAAATCACACTCCTTTTAGGTTTTCGAAAATCAGTCACTCCTCTTCGTAGGACGAAGCTTTCACCTCTTGTCTGACGCAGTCGCATCCTTTCTTTGCTTGTTACACTGACGGGACTTTACATTAAAAAAGAAAAGGACAAATTGCTATGATTGGGATGGATAATTAGGATGATGAGTAAAGAGGATACGATAGCACGAGGAAGAGTGGGGAAGAAGAAATGCTTACGAGAGAAAAAAGAAATAAACACAAGCACTCGCGATTTTCAACACTGAGACAGGACACGACGCAAACAGATCGACCGAACGTTTGCCGTGTTACTAAATAGGGAGAGGGACTTTTACCACCGGATCCACCTCACGCGGCGCAAGCGCCGTCAACTGCTCTGTCCTATCCAGAAAGGATAGATTCATGGTAACGCCCTAGTAGAAAATTCACTTTTACACGCGCTTATATATAATATGTGTGTATATTCTTATTATAAAAAGACCTACCATTTAGATTGTCCGAAAAGAGGAAAATGAAAAACTACCATTTTCAGTCGAGTTAATTTATCGTAGCCTAATATATACAATATAAATTTTTTATACTTTTTTCCACTCAAACTGCGCACCAATTATTTATTGGTCTTAAAACACAACAGTAAATTAGCATACTCAAATCGATAATTGGTTTAAATTTTTTATGCTAATAAGCATTCTTTAAATCACTGTAAAAAAATTTATTGGAAAAAATATCACCCCAAACAGGATTTGAACTTGAATCTGCCTTGTTCTCTTAATATTTACTGATTATTATGATAAACATCATTATATGCTTCAGGAAACTTTGTGATGCGGAAAATTTTGACTTTGATGAAACTGCACACATGTAGGACGGATAAATAAATGAATTTAGAAATAATCAGTTGCTGTCCCCAAAAACGATTTTTTAAGGAGTAAAATCTCTCATAAGAGCGGCTTTCTACTTTTCTCGTTATATCTTGAAAATCATTTGAGATATATCAAAAAATATTTTACACAAAAGTTTCATAATAAAAATCTCTATTTAACTATCTTAATCAAATTTTGAAAATAATAATTTAAATTTTTAATAATTATTATTTTTTAATAATAATTATTATTAATTTTAATAATAATTTAAAAAAAAATGTTTTCAAACATATTTGAAAACAATTATTTTTTTAAAATTATATTAGAGTGTGATTAAATAAAAGTATTTTTATACCATAAAACATTTATAAAACATTTTTCAATATCTCGAATAATTTTTGAACATCGAGAATTAGAAAGTCGCTCGACATATGAGAAGTAGTTTCACTTTTTAAAAATCATTTTTTGAGCGACAACTGAAAATTTGTAAGTATATTTATCCTATCTACATGTAAAGTTTCGTCAAAATCAGAATTTTCCACTTTACAAAATTCTCTCGTTGGAGTCATTTTTGAGCAGCATCAAAATTTTTTAAATTTTGATAAAATTATACGGGTACATAGGTAAATAAATTTAAAAATTTTTATAGAAATTGATCGGAAATACCCATGATTGTAGTTAAGGGATAATATTGTAATGAAATAAAAAAATCACTTAATTTTTTCATTCATTTTTCACTAAAAGAATAAATAAACATTCTTTAAAACACTGTAAAGATCTATTGGGACAAATATTATATTATAACCCAGCTAGGGTTCGAATCTTGAACCTCCCTTCAATTTGTGACGGCCATTTTTATTAATTCGACTTACAAGGGAAACCTTGAATTTTGAAAAGTAGAAAATTCTGATTTTGATGAAACTTTGCACATATGTAGAGCAGGTAAATAGATGAATTTAAAAATATAATTGAATTCAGTTTAAAAATATAATGAATTCAGTTGCTATTCTTAAAAACAGGTAAAAACACCTTTCATACATAGAGCGGCTTTCTACTTTTCTCGATGTATCTCGAAAATTAAAAGTGTTATGGTAAAAATATTTTTTTTCTATTTAACTACATTAATATAATTTTTGAAAAAAAAAACTTTTTAAAAATTTGATTAACATTTGATAGAAGATTAAAAATTTTTAATTTGATATATTTTTTAAAATTTGAAACTTTTGTACATTATAAATATTTTTTGATATCTCGAATAATTTTCAAGAAAATTGTTTAATTCTTTATGCTAAAGTATCCAATAAAAGTAACATCTTTTTAAACATAACCTTAGTATACAGGGTGACTCATTTTAACTTCCCCACCGGATTATCTTGAAAGGAATGCACTTTCTGAAAAAAAGTTTCAGATATAAGTTTTAGTATTTTTCCCTGGCTATTGAATGGCGATATTGAATTTGACCTCGATTGTGAATGTGAAGGTCATTTAAAGGTCAAGTTAATTTTTTTAAATGGGAACCACTATTTTTTATTACATATTCTTGTAGCTGACTTCAAGAGCTTTCCAAAACACTATAATAAAGTATTTTTTTATTAAGTATTTTCCGAGTTATAAAGCTTGAAATAATTTCTTAATTTTACATAAACTGTAAAATATCTCGTAAAATATTTACTTTTCGATGACCTTATCTCAATACTTTTATGCACAGAATAATGAGAGGAATCAATTGGTGTAAAGAAAACACATAGTTGTTTTTAAGAAAAAATATGTAATTGTTAGTTACAAATTGCATATTTTTTCTTAAAAACAACTATGTGTTTTCTTGACACCAATTGGTTCCTCTCATTATTCTGTGCATAAAAGTATTGAGGTAAGGTCATCGAAAAGTAAATATTTTACGAGATATTTTACAGTTTAAGTAAAATTATGAAATTATTTCAAGCTTTATAACTCGGAAAATACTTAATAAAAAAATACTTTATTATAGTGTTTTGGAAAGCTCTTGAAGTCAGCTACAAGAATATGTAATAAAAAATAGTGGTTCCCATTTTAAAAAATTAACTTGACCTTTAAATGACCTTCACATTCACAATCGAGGTCAAATTCAATCGCCATTCAATAGCCAGGGAAAAATACTAAAACTTATATCTGAAACTTTTTTTCAGAAAGTGTATTCCTTTCAAGATAATCCGGTGGGGAAGTTAAAATGGGTCACCCTGTATATAGTTAAATTTGTAAAAAAATAACTTCTGATAAAAAATTTCAATATTTTGAAATGAAAATTGTAAGTGTTGTAGTATTAAAAAAAAATAATAAATATAAACAAAAAGGGTGTAGCCGGATAAGATAAACAATCTATCTCCGTATATCAAGCTAAATATCATAATTGTCAATCAATGCCCCTTTATTAAATATCATAAGTTGATACCCATATATGAAATTAATCTCAGATATATTAATCCCAATAATCTTAAATTTGCATTTTTATAGAAGTTATGGAGGAGAAAGTAAAATAGAAAATATGATTTTTCATTAAAATGGCTGAACCAATTTTAATGAAGAAAATATATATTATGAACTATGAGAATAAATCTTTTTCTTCGCCAGCAGTTAAAGATCAAATGAAAAGGCATTCGTTGACGACAACCTGGCCACGTGGTAACTTTTTACACACATATATTAAAATCTTTCTTGTTAATCTGTTAATAAGCTGCGAGTCTACTTGGTTCGTCGGATTCAACGCAGTGAATCACCCACTTCTTAAAATCAATATCGATTTCAATTTTTTGGTGATAATGAATTTCATCCCTCCTCCGTCAGATAAAGATTTTATTGCGAAAAATATTACCTCAGCCAGGATTCGAACCTGGAAACTCCCCCATTCCGTGCGGGTGTCATGCCAATTCGACCACCGAAGCATGTGATAATATTTATCGCAATACAGGTAAACATTTTTAGTGAAAATGTCTTTCTCAAATCTCCGGTAAGGAGTACCATCATTCCAAGTCAATGGTGAGATAAACTATGAGAATAAATCTTTTTCTTCGTCTGAGATATAATAATATTTTTCGCAATAAAATCTTATTATGAAGATCAATAAAACAATGTTTAATAAATGAATTAAAAAGTTTTCTTAAAAAATAAAAATATATATGAGCTTATAGATTGAAAACGGAACAAATAATAGGTCAGAAAAACGAACGAATTAAATAACAAATATAAACGTACAAAGTTTAATAGACCATCATAATAAAAGTTAGACATAATGTTCAGCTTAAAGCATAAAGCTTTCTTCAGTAACATAAAAAAACATAATTATATACAAACAAAAATAAAGTATTACAAACACGAAGCAAGCAGCTTAAATCAATATTACACAAGTTCAATGAATACATGATGAATACTCCGTAGAGAAAAATATAATGTACAATCAATTCATTGGTGAACGAAAATACAAAAGTCATGCTCGTAAAATTTGTTATTCTATCAGTTAATCACCGTCAGCTTTCTCCGGATTAGAATGTCCAAAAATAAAGTCCAAAAACTAAATTCGAATCAAAAAGGAAGATATAGAACTCAATTGAGAAAAATAAAAGAATAATTTGAAACTGAGAAACTATATAGATATCTTGCTATTATTATAGCTTGAAATATGTCTCAAATTTTTCTGACAAAAGAGGTAAAAAATTTTTGAATCTTTTTTAAAATAAATTAAATTTTTTTGTGTGCGGGATATTTTTGAGTGACTATATTTTCACAAAAATATCTTTGAGAATTCTCTATTCTTATTATACATATATTTTTTCCAAATAGATCAGAGTAGTGAAACATGGTTAAAAAATAAAAATCATGCAATGCACGTGCTATATCGCGCCACAAAGTGCCAACTAGTGCGATAGAACCTAGCTCTGTTGCATTGCTTAATGCCTTCAAAGATAGTAAAAATTAAGATTTTTAGTTTAATATTTATTGACTTGCATTTATTCAATCTAAGTGAATATTTAGATGTATTTTTATGTTTCAGTGGAAATGAAGCTATCATGAAAATAACTAAAACAGACAATGACAAACAGTTTTATTTTTTGTGAAAATTCTCAACAGTTAAAAGGAAATTATACATTTTAATACATTATAACAATTTAAAACAAAACATGAATATTTCGTTTCTAAATAATACATAACTATGTAAGTTTATCTACACTTAATCCATTAGAAATTGGATATGTTTCTTTTTCATGCGATTTCCCCTTTCTGACTCTTTTGCTTTAAAATGTTAATTTGTTTCTTCATTCAATATTTGAACAAAATATTGATAATAATTTTGAATGTTATTGTAATGTATTAGAATACATTAGGACAAGAATGCAATTTATGAAAGTAAAATCGAGAAAGTATACAACTAAATATCCTACGTTAAAAATTATCAATGTTTTGTTGAAATATTGAATGAAGTAATGAATTATTTTAAAACAAAAGAGTCAGTAAGGGAAAATCATATGGAAAAGAGACGTATCCGTATTTCTGATGTATCGAGTATAAATAATTAAAGTCTTATCATTATCATGTCATAAATATTGTCATTCACTCATTCATAGATGGATGTTTCGTTTAGAAACAAAATATTCAATATTTTGTTTTGTTAAGGAGTTTCAAGACATACTGCAACTTGAAGTAGTAACTCTGGATATTATATTGTTTATAGACTAACTGAGAAGATGTTTTTAATGGAAATAATGAATATATATGTGTTTATTATACAAACACACACACACACGCGCGCGCACGCACGCACGCATGCACACACACACACACACACACACACACTGCTTATCTGTTTGATTGTTTGTTTTAGTCTATTTTTATGATAACTTCATTTACACTAAAATAAATACATCTAACATTCACTTTGACTGAATAAATGCATAAATAAAACTAAAAATCTTAATAACAAATTATAGAGAATAGACCATATTCGACCCGTATTAGGATCTTGGTATAGCTTGGTATAGCTTTTTTAATAACATTATTTATGTATAAAAATTGTATACTTTTTTTCAATAGTCGATCTTAAAACACAGCACGATTAAGTAGTAATTCTCATCCTATTCCTAGTTTAGATGATACTTTTCGCAATTTTTTATAGTAATTTTAAATCTGATCTTATTAGTATCGAAAATTAAATCGATTACTTAATTAAAAATATATGAAATTTACTGTTCAATCGTGCTGTGTTTTAGACAAAAGAGCCTCGACGTGCAGTTTATCGAATTGAGAAAAAATATACAATTTCACATAGCCTATTTTCTATAGTTTGTTGTTTGATGTATTACGGTTCTATTCTCACTTATTGTATGTATTATTTTAATTTTTACTAACTTTGAAAGCAATTAAACAATTCAACAGAGATAGGTTCCATCATATTAGCTAGCGCTTTACAACGTATAGTACTGTATGCGTTGCGTAATTTTTATTTTCTTTAACCATGTTCCACTACTGTGATCTATTTGGAAAAAATATATGTAATATATGAATAGAGAATTCTCAAAGACTTTTTGTGAAAATTTTGGTGTCACTCAAAAATATCCCTCCCAAAAAAAATTTTAAATGATACAAAAATTTTTTAATTTCTTCTTTTTTTCAGAAAAATATTTTAATTTATTTAAACAATTATTTTATTAATCCTCATAACATAATATATATACATATTTTTTTCATTAAAATGGCTCAGCTTTCAAGAAAAATCACATTCTTTTTTTAATCTGAAACGTGTCATTAAACAATTGTAATATGCCGTTAAGATCTATCATCATCTCATCACAAGATATTTTAAATTAGAAAAAGTATATAGCCGAAAGACAAATCTATCCCTGCATATCAGATTCAAATTGGTGTCAAAAGTTGACACCTACGTAGTATAAAATTAACTCCAGACAATAACATTGAAATTACATTTTTGTAGAAATTACGGAGGATTTTCTATAAGAATGTGATTTTCAAAGTGATTACTTGGAGTTAATTTCATATTCATATTTTACATACATTTTCATACATTGTCACTACATGAGTGTCACAGACTTCTATATTACTAGACTGCTAACTCCTTCAATTTCGCTTATGTAAAATGACCACAGAATGTACAAAAGTATCTTATTTTGCAGATGTGCGTATAATGAACTATTTCTACATATGACGGTATGGGTGTATGTGAATAACCTCATTTGGACTTGAATCACATTTATTTAAAGTGTGTGTGAAAAAATTTAAAAAATATATTATTAAAAGTCATCATATAATATCACATTTAATTTTAATGGTCTATATCACATATTTACACCATAGGTATTATGACTAAATACGTCTTGCACGCTTTCGTACTAAGAGCATATTATATCTCATATTATTATATCTTTTTTCACTTAATGAGAAATAAAAATAGAACAATACTATCAACGTAAAAGCGTGTAAAATTAACTTAATAATACATATGCGTCACACACACACATACACACACGCGCGCGCGCGCGCGTACTGTATGCATAATATAATATACATATGTACATGTGAACTTAAATAAAGGAATTATGTAACAAGCTTGCTGTCAAGTGTAATACCCTTCATTTTGGATAATATACATATATATACGTTCGAAATTGATTAATACAGTGATCATATCTTGACTGCTTGAATTCAAAATTTGAAATTCTTTGTTGTTTCGAATCTTGAATGTTCCGCCGAACTTTCATTTACTTTTGGGCGAAAAACCATTCATCTGCTAATAGGTACTCCTTAGGTATTTCAAGTCTCTCGGATCGAAATACACTTGAGAAAAACGCTCAAGACCGTCTGTCATGACAAACAGCTGATTGTCTTTTGATGTCATGCGACAACAGCTGGTCGTACTTGTAGGACAAAGCGCCGATCAGTTGATGGATAAATAGGTCGATCAGCTATTTTCGGTCTTTGTCTTAGCGCTCTGTTACTGGAGGCATAAATATTCGAGGGAAAGGTATATAACCCCGCATCTTCGAGCCCTTGACGCCATTGCTAATCTTTTAGATATGTATCCGGTGCTATTCAAAGTTTTCTACAATGCTCTTTGCTCGCGGATTTACTAAGTTTTGATGTTCATGGAATCATTTTCTCGTTTCGCGGAGCACTGATTTATTATCTATTCTCTACTCGGGGATAAAGAAAAGAATAAAACTTGTAAAATTTTGTATATTCCTGTAAATGTATGCTTACTATTATAAAATGTATACTTAATTAAATTATGTTTGTGTGATAATTACTTTAAAAATTATTTTCATTTACTCACCAATTCCTACACGCTCTATCCTTATCGCTCGCGCTCCGTTCGCTTTCACGTCCGCTTCGTGACATTAGCTGCTGTATATATGTATATATATATATGTATATATATATATGAAAAAAAAATTAATAATCAACAGAAACATAAATTTCTATACATGTTCGCAAGCCAACGTAGGACTCCGCCAAACCTTTCTCACGCTGCATTGCGTTACCTGTGCTATATTGCATATATGGCATAGGTGGTGTAATGCAGCGATAACACGAATAGTGAGCGGCGATAGTAGTGTGTGCTGCATCGCACATACTGCTGTCGCTGCTTACTACTCACATGCATTCTTGGGACTCATGTCCCTTTCGCACAATATACACATTGTACAACTTAGCGCGAGCAGCGCCGAGACGGTGGCACTGCCACTTAAAAAAGCCTTGCGGCCCCTTATTGTTTATAACATTTTTCGGACCTTTTTAGGAAAAGGAAATGACGACCGAGAAGAACATTCTAGAAAAGTGCAGTACAAAAGCGGATGCTGAGTGGGGACGGCCGCCAATCTGCTTTGAGCCATTCGAGTACGACCCGCATTTCTCTTCATAATACGCAAGATAGGATAGGTGCCTGCTATCTTTGCGAATTGTATTCACGGTAGCTGAGTTGCTTGCTCAGCTATTTTGCGCGCTTCATTGGAGTCGCTTGCTCCTCGCAAAGTCGGTTCGGTGTTCGACCGCCTCTCGAACGCTATCGGACGTATGTCGCGTTTGTCACAGCGGGCTCACTTTGTTCGTGTCGTGTTCCGCACCGCGCGCTGAAAACGTGCCGAAATTATAACTTTGTAAATATAATCTGTGTATATAGACCTTTTTATTTGTGACTTTGAGAAATATACATTGTTTATCTGTTAAAACTTGCATGTAAGTGCTTTTTTGTGTGTGCGTGCTTGTTACACTTTCCCTCCTCACGACTCCATTCCACACTGAACCATACAAAACGTACATATATGTATATATACGTTTTAAAAATTAATAAACTAATATATAAACTACTTAACTACTTAAATAATTAACGCAAAATCTGATAATGTTTTACATAAACTTTATGAAAAGAATTAATTTACAAATCAGCAAACATATATTTTCTATACAAAATATAATATATTATATATGTATTAAATAATGTATAAATATAATTCTATTATTCTTGGGCTTATCATTTATTTAAGAAATAGTAAGCTAAAGAGTAAACCCCAAAAAACATAAGAAAGAAGACCAAACATATTAAAAACGATAAAAAAAGATGTGAAATCAAAATGAATTAAAATGACACACAAAGTCAATTCATATTCCTCGTGTAAAATTTCTAAAGAATTTAATTTACAAAAATAAGTATTAATTAACAAAAATAGTATTTCTCCACAAAGCTTATAATATTGTATATGTTTAATGATGTTAAATATGATAAATAATATTCTTTCTATCATTTAAAAATATTAGACTAAAAAATAATATTTAAGGACTAAATATAATATATTGCCATTAAAAAGAAATGACATCAAAATATTATTACAAGCATTTTGGATACTAATTGTAAGTAATATCTCGTAAATATATTTTTAGGTTGAATTAAATTTATAGAAATATGTACAAAGGACCCCGCAAATTTCTTGAAAAATGGCTGTCAGTCAAATTGGCTGAAATTGTAGTATAATGTAGTTCATTACATTCTGATGAAAAGTGTCAATGGGCACAAGTGAAAAACAGTTTCCGAACAGTTGGACAGTTTCCAAATTATAGAGCACTAAAGATCGAAAAAATGAGCAGATAAACCCATTTTTACGATTTTTAACGCTCTACATCAGTGCTGGGATTTACTTGCAACTTTCAGTCGGATTTCTTGACTCACGCCTACTGTTCCCCCTCCTATCGCTCGCGCGGTAGCAACGCGTCGCTGGACGCTCGTAACTAAGAAGCGCAACGCTTGTCTCAGGGACGTATCACAGTATACGTATTACAGTACGTATCACAAATGTACAATGCTCATCTAATAGCACCGCAAAGTTTTTATTAAAATTTTCTCTTTAATATTTTATATTAATAATTAAAATAATATTATATTAATAATTAAAATAATTTGTATTGGGGAAACCACTTAAAAAAAAACGCATCAACAATAGTACCTCATGGGTGATGTGGAAACCTATTGTCTCGTAATTATATTATAACTATAGTTTTATATATAATTATGCAGTAGGCTTCTTTTACCCCATCAAATGTATTATTTAAATATATACTGCGAAAATAAATAACATGACTTTACATAAATCGATATGATTGCAACTGCGCGTTAAGAGTTTTGAATAAAATACAAAAATTTTTAATTGTTTGTAAACAAAACATATACGTAATTAATAATAAAATAAACATTATTTTAATTATTAATACAAATTATTTTAATTATTAATATAATATTATTTTAATTATTAACACTCCGTCGGGCGCAATATGTTGTAGAACACGATCGGGCGCATTGAGCCTGGGAAGCACACCTTGCTCTACTGATCTTTTTTACGCATGTTCACATTTTGACATGACGTATTGAGGGGGCGTGGCAAACTAAAGAATTCGAGGTGTGCCTAATAGATCAGTTGCGCCCGACGGAATGTTAATATAAAATATTAAAGAGAAAATTTTAATAAAAACTTTGCGGTGCTATTAGATGAGCATTGTACATTTGGGGGAAAATTTCTCAAGTGTCCCAACGAAAAAAATCAAGGTCGCACAATCGAGCTGCAAATTGGCTCAATTGTTGCTCTATCGAATAGTAGTTCATGGCCCAAAATTTATTTAATTCCTTTCCCAATTCGCCGAGATAGAGGGGGGTGAAGTTTTAGGGTTCTACCGATTATTCGTGTATTAAAGTGATTGTAACATTTCATGCATCGCTCCAAACAAAATTTTACTAGAGACCTTTTTTCTTCATTTTTTTATGACCTTTCACGCGATTACTTTAATTTTTTTCTAAAATTAAATTTTAACCCTTTCTTTGGCAAATTAAACATAAAAATCTTTTTTTTACCAAGATGGACAACTTTTAACGCTCTGAAAAGTATCTAGAATGAAAGCTGAGGTTTTTTCCTATAAGTATACCAAATTTCAAGAGGGCTTTTTTTTTTGTTCACGAGTTATTAAATAAAATGTTTGCATGTATGCAAACATTTGCCAAAGAAAGGGTTAAAATTTAATTTTAGAAAAAAATTAAAGTAATCGCGTGAAAGGTCATAAAAAAATGAAGAAAAAAGGTCTCTAAAATTTTGTTTGGAGCGATGCATGAAATGTTACAATCACTTAAATACACGAATAATCGGTAGAACCCTAAAACTTCACCCCCCTCTATCTCGGCGAATTGGGAAAGGAATTAAATAAATTTTGGGCCATGAACTACTATTCGATAGAGCAACAATTGAGCCAATTTGCAGCTCGATTGTGCGACCTTGATTTTTTTCGTTGGGACACTTGAGAAATTTTCCCCCATTTGTGATACGTACTGTAATACGTATACTGTGATACGTCCCTGAGACAAGCGTTGCGCTTCTTAGTTACGAGCGTCCAGCGACGCGTTGCTACCGCGCGAGCGATAGGAGGGGGAACAGTAGGCGTGAGTCAAGAAATCCGACTGAAAGTTGCAAGTAAATCCCAGCACTGCTCTACATTATACTACAATTTCAGCTAATTTGACTGACAAGGGAAGTGTCACAACTGTCCGGAACCGATTTGATTCTCCTTTAAATATGTTGTTACGTATACAAATCAAAGAGACACGTATTTTTTTATATGTGCTAATTTTGACTTTTAAGGGATAAAACACCCCTTAAAAAAAAACGATTTTTATCTTTCAAGGCGAATATCTTTGAAACTATTAGAGATAAAAAAAAAGTGTTTCAAATAAAAGTTGAATGGTTTCAAGAGTCCTTTCAAACAGTGTAAAAAAATTTTTTATTTTTTTTTAATTTTTTTGAAACACCCCCACCACTTATCAATTTTTTTCAAAAATTTTTCACCAAATTAAACTTTTTTACGAATCCAATCATGTATGATAAAGTTACGTTCCGAAAAATCATTTTCGAGAAGTCATTACAAATCCCTCCCTATATACGTTATTCGTGCTCGCATTGCACCTATTATGTGCATAATTATTGTCGAAATAAGATGTTTAAAAAAATGTTAAATTTGTAAGAAAATAAGCTTCTATTTGTGTGACGATAAAAAATTTTTCCAAATTCTAAACCCATAAACACCTAATGGTTGTATTTTTTCTGTAGTACCTTTCGATGTTATCATAGTAGTACATGTTTTCCTGGAGGTGTTAAATCCGAAATAATATTGGGGCAATGTCCAGTCCATGATTCGATAAGAATAACGCTATTAGAATAACGCTATTAGAACCAACGTTCGGAAAATAAGCTTCTTCTAACCACATTTTAAAACAGTAATCTGTAAAAAACATAAATGTTAATTTTAATTAACATTTTTTCGTCGAATATCATTATTGTAATATATATAATGTATATAATGAGTGAATACTAAAAAGTATAAATTTATTATGTAAACACTTAATAATTATTTCATTTATTAATTACGTGCAGATATTATTGCGTAAAACTATAAATAAACAAGATGTTAGAACGTTGGAACGAAAATAGTTGTAAGAGAAAATAATCTTAAGATATTATAAGGAAATAATGTACAGAGATGAATACAAAAAAGGTTTTAATAACTTTAAGAAGGTATAATAAAAACTACCCTAATTCTTAATGTTTTTTATAATCTGTAATGCTAGAAAAATATCATATAATAAAAGTTGAATGATTTTAGGAGTACTTTATAAAACAGTGCAAAAAAAATTTTTTTAATTTTTAAAATATTTCCATCACTCTTTTTTCAAAATTTCAAAATTTTTTTATCGCCACAAATAGAAGCTTATTTTCTTACAAATTTAACATTTTTTTAAATATCTTATTTCGACGATAATTATTACACTTACACACATAGTAGGTACGATAGGAGCACGAATAACGTATATACGAAGGGGTTTGTAATGATTTCTCGAAAATGATATTACGCAACAACATAACTTTAATATACATGGATGAATTCGTTAAAAAATAACCTTTAATTTGATGAAAACAAAAATTCAAAATTTTGAAAAAAAGTTAAAGAGGTAAGATTTTTTGAAAAAAGAAAAAAAGAAAAAATTTTTTTTTTGCATTATTTTATAGTACTTATCAAGCCATTTAATACCCCGTTTAAATTTTTTTTCTATCTCTAATAGTTTCAAAGATATTCCTTGAAAAATAAAAACCGTTTTTTTCAAAGGGGTGTTTTACCTCTTAAAAGTCAAAATTAGCACTTATAAAAAAATACGTAATGTCTCTTAGATTTGTATACATAATGTTAAAGTCGCAATGAGTCGAGTCTAAGAAATCGATATATCGATTTCTTCGATCCTCGCAAGCACGAGGATTTCCGTTCTTCTTTTGTTCCTTATGTATGTAAGACTGTGTGTGTGTAGGCCACGCTATGTGCAAGAACCTGAGTTCCTATAATAAATTTTATGCAAGGGAATCCACGCATCACCTTCAGTTCATAATATCCCAAACATAATGGTCCTTCGAGCCGGATAAGCAGTGAATCAGCAAGTATACAGGGATTGGAAACTGAAAGGACATCATTACACAACGCAAGCCACGCGGCCGCGTGGCAGCCCGAGAGGTTACGTGCGAGGAGGACAGACATACTCTCTCGCGGAAAGCAGAATTCCTGGCGACAGCGCGGGATCACACGTGCGAGGAGGACAGACATACTCTCTCGCGGAAAGCAGAATTCCTGGCGACAGCGCGAGATCATACGTGCGAGGAGGACAAACATACTCTCTCGTGGAAAGCAGAATTCCTGGCCACAGCGCGGGATCACACGTGCGAGGAGGACAGACATACTCTCTCGCGGAAAGCAGAATTCCTGGCCACAGCGCGGGATCACAAGTTCGAGGAGGACAGACATACTCTCTCGCGGAAAGCACAATTCCTGGCGACAGCACGGGATCACAAGTGCGAGGAGGACAGACATATTCTCTCGCGGAAAGCAGTATTCCTGGCGACCAAGCACGGGACTACAGAAGACCGTCTCGCAGAACACAGGCATTCCTGGTCACAGTACAAGGTCGCAGGCCGGAAGAGGACTCAACAGTATTCGACTCAAGGCTTGATTCAGGTTAGTGAGCCCCAATTCCTACATTCAATCCTCGCGTGGACAATTATAACCTCTAATTCACAATCAATCCTAAAGTTAACCTTAATTAACCTTTATAATCACAATTACCTTTTATTTGATTCAGAAGGTAAAACATAAGTAAAAAATGGATAAAAAATTAAACATAAAAAGAGCTGCATTAAAGAGACAGCTAACTAACTTCCTTAATTATATTACAGCATGTCAGGATGAAATTTCACAGCTACAAGAGCGTTATGATCGAGCGCCAAGCGTTTGGCGAGAATTTGAAGAAATACATCAAGAAATGGAGTATGCCCTCCACGACGGGGAAAATCAGCAAGCCATCGAAGAACACGCACAAAACAAGGAGAAATACGAAAGCATATATTACGAAGCCTTGGCTACAGCACGAGAAAAATTAAAAACATCAAACATTCAGCAAAGCGATCAACTAGCACAATTACAGGCACACGTTCAAGCCCAATATCAGGCGCTGGAACGAGCGACAGACAGACAAGGAGGAGACACGTTGAAATTAAAACTTCCTTCATTAATGATTCAGCCCTTTCACGGGGAATATGATAAATGGCTGACATTCAAAGACGCATTCTTACAAGGCGTCCATAATAAAAATCTCCCTGCTATTCAGAAATTTCAGGTACTTCAAGGTCTGTTAAGGGACAAAGCACTTAAGGTTATCGCAGCTCTTGAAGCCTCAGATGCTAATTACGCCATTGCATGGGAGCTGCTAAGAAAACGATATAAAAATACAAGATTGATAATCAACACACACATGAAAGCACTATTTGAATTAACGCCTATAATAAAATCAAATCACGTCAGCCTCAGAAATATGGTTGACGACGTAAGAACTCACATTCGTTCTCTCCAAGCTTTGAGACAGCCAGTAGAGCATTGGGATACGGTGGTCATACATTTGATCACTAGCAAATTCGACAGCGCCACGAGAGAGGAATGGGAAAAGGAAATCAGCCAAAAACAGCATGATCAAATGCCAACGCTAAAAGAAATGTTGACATTTCTAGACAAACGTTGTTTGATGCTGGAGATGACAGATAAAAGTAAAACGCAAATAGAGTCCTCGACGGGAAAGAAAACGGACAAGAAAATAATGTTAACAACAACCACAACGGTATGTCCACACTGCAACGGTTCTTATCTGATCTTCAAATGTGAAAAATTCCTGAAATTCCCCCCAGAAGAAAGGTATACAGAAATAAAAGAAAAGAAGTTGTGCACTAACTGTTTTAAGACAGGACATAGAAGTCAAAATTGCTGGGGATCCACATGCAGAAAATGTGATCTCAAACATAACACGCTGTTACACAAGGAGCAAGGTAAAGAAAAGACATCAGAAAAAAAAGGGAAGGAAGGAAGCCAAACAGGAACCGTTTCAGCAGCACATCACAGTCAACCGCTTGTATCCAACAAGGCAACTCAGCAAGAGAGTGAGGAACAAAAGCAAAATGCTGACGAAGGATATCAGATAGCAACACACTGTGTTCCGGCATGCACAACTCGAATAATTCTTTCGACGGCGCAGCTCTACGTGAACGACGTCGATGGAAACATACATAAATGTAGAGCGTTATTAGACCCCGGGTCTCAATCAAACATGATAACGGAAGAGCTCGCTTCCAAGTTGCGAATTCCATCCAAGGAAATCAAGATACCAATAAGTGGCGTCAATCAATTAAAGTTTACGATCAATAAGGCAATACAAATTAAAATAAAGTCGACAACTTCAAGTTTTTCAGTAATACAGGAATGCTTAGTGCTCCCGGTTATCACCGATTACATTCCGCAAGTGAGGTTGGATAAATCCAAATTACTAATTCCCGACCATATTGATTTGGCGGACCCAGAATTTGATACCCCTGGACCTATCGACATTCTCATAGGAGCAGGACTATTCTGGAAACTTTTACGAACAGGAGAAGCTATTTCAAGGCACAATCAGCCAATGTTGCAGAACACGGATTTAGGATGGATCGTCGGGGGAGAGCACATTGTAAAAAACAGACGATCAAGAGTCTCGGCGTGTCACTTAATCACATCACAAGAATTAGAGAACAAAATCGAAAAATTTTGGAAGACAGAAGAAATAGGACTTTGTCACACACGAAGCAAGGAAGACGAATTTTGCGAAGAACATTTTAAAAAGACCCACGTTCGGGATGAGCAAGGCAGGTTTCAGGTAGAATTACCGAAAAAGCAAGAAGTCATACTAGGAGACTCGTTTGAAAAAGCATTAAAACGGCTTTACAGCATTGAGAGACGGTTCAAGCGGCAACCGGAATTAAAACAAGAATATACTCATTTCATGGATGAGTACGAATCATCAGGGCATATGTCTTTATTAGAGACTAGGTCAACTGGACGTTATTACGTACCCCATCAACCAGTGATTCGAGAGACAAGCCTAACGACAAAACTGCGCGTCGTCTTTGATGCTTCAGCGAAGACATCTTCAGGCACATCTCTAAATGACAAACTATTGGTAGGACCAAATTTACAAAATGACATTTTTGAGATTTTGCTGCGTTTCAGATGTCACGAATGCGTTTTGACGGCGGACATCACTCAAATGTTCAGGCAGATTAATGTAGCCAAAGAAGACAGAGATCTGCAATGCATCCTATGGAGAACAAGTATAGAAAAACCTATTAAAATCTACACTCTTAATACAGTGACTTATGGAACCGCATGCGCAGCATTCTTAGCGATGCGGTGTCTAAGAGAACTAGCAAAGTAGGCAAGCGCATCAGCACCCAAAGCAGCAGAAGTTTTGGAAGATGACTTCTACATGGACGACTTGATAACAGGAACAAAAAATAGACAAGCAGCGATTGAGTTGCAAAGAGAATTATCTAGATTATTAAACAGCGCACAATTCAAGTTGCGGAAGTGGCGAGCAAACGATCCCATAATACTGGAGTCTCTAACAGAGTCAGCAAAGGAAGATAAATTATAATTTATCAATAATTATTGATCCTCGAGAATCAAGAAGCTATCAAAACTCTAGGATTGTTATGGAACAGCGGAAAGGATTTCTTTCAATATGAAATCTGTTTGCCGGAACAGACTAAGGTCACTAAGAGAAGAATGCTATCGACAATCGCGCAATTATACGACCCGTTAGGTATAATAGGCCCAGTGATAATGACAGCCAAACTTATCATGCAACAGTTATGGAAACTTAACGTTGATTGGGACGAAGAGATTCCAAATGATCTCAAGTCGACATGGGAAACATTTTACAATTCATTGAGCAAACTTATAAATCTAACCATCGAACGAAACGTAAATCCAGGAAACCTTTCTGGAAACATATCACTACATATGGCTTCTGCGACGCCTCAGAAAAAGGGTTTGGTGCTTGCATTTACGTACTCAGCGAGAATAAAAATAAAAAGCTACAATCGAATCTTCTGTGCTCTAAGTCGAGAGTGGCGCCACTCAAAACTTTAACATTGCCAAGGTTAGAGCTTAGCGCAGCCTTACTATTGTCAAAATTAATTTCTGTCGTAAGGCGAGCTCTAAAAATCGAGATTGAGTCGATTCATTTATGGAGCGATTCGACAATAGCATTAAGTTGGATCAAAACATCTCCCTGCAATCTGCAGACATTTGTAGCAAACAGAGTAGCCGAGATACAAGAATTAACAGATATCTCCTGTTGGCGGCATGTACCCTCAAAGGAGAATCCCGCAGACGCTCTATCCAGAGAAGCTTCATCTGAAAAACTCTTGTCACATGACCTTTGGTGGCACGGGCCTTTGTGGCTCGTCTTGGGAAGCGGCTGGCCGGAGCAAAACTGGCCAACTCCAACAGAGATTCCAGAGCGGAAAACGCTTATCACAACCGCTGCAGTCATACAGTCGAAAGATGCAAGTCTTCAATGGAGCAATCTTCTAAGAAGATTCTCATCGATTTCAAAACTGCAAAGAACCATAGCGTACTATTTTCGCTTCACATGCAGCAAGAAATTTCGAAGAACTGGACCATTCTCAGTGGGAGAACTCGATAGAGCCTTGAATAAAATTATCCAATGGACGCAAGAAGAAGCCTTTCCAAAGGAAATGGCGGATTTACAGACAAAGGGGATACTGGATAATCGGAGCACGTTAATTAGTCTTAAACCCTTTTTAGATGACACGGGATGCATGAGAGTCGGCGGGCGATTAACTAATGCAAAAATTCTTGAGGAGCAAAAGCATCCTATCATTCTACCAGCGAGGCATCATGTAACAACGACGCTGCTCCGAGAAGAGCATCTCCGATTGTTACACTGCGGCCCGCAACAATTGTTAAGTTCGATTCGCAGTAAGTACTGGCCGCTAGCCGGAGCAAGAGAGGCCCGGAAGGTAACACGTAGTTGTGTGCCGTGCTTCCGGTACAAACCAAGAGCACAGGAGTATTCAATGGCAGACTTACCAGAGTCGAGAGTCAACGTCCTATCTAGGCCCTTTGAGACGACGGGCGTTGATTATGCTGGACCTCTACAGGTCAGAGAAAGCCGAAGAAGAGGCCGAATTCATATATCAAAAGGTTACATAGCTGTGTTCACGTGCTTTGCAACGAAAGCAGTACATTTGGAGCTGGTCAGCGACCTGACCACCGCAACGTTTTTGGCAGCGCTGCGACGATTTGTAGCCCGCAGAGGGCTGTGCTCTACTATGCATTCAGATAATGCAACAAATTTTACAGGAGCAGCGAAGGAACTTGAAGAAATCTATACCTTTTTGAAAACTCACCATTCAGAGTTACAGACAGCTCTAGCAACTCAAAGGATCGAATGGAAATTCCTACCTCCAAGAGCACCCCATTTCGGGGGTTTGTGGGAGGCAGCGGTGAGATCAGTCAAAAAACATTTATACACTGTAACCAAAGGATTGACTTACACATTTGAAGAGTATAATACTCTATTAGCGGAAATTGAATCAGTTTTAAACTCCAGACCCCTTATGCCTGTTCCTTCAGATCTTAACGAGATTTCCATTCTCACTCTTTCTCACTTCCTAATTGGGGCTTCACCTTCAGAGCCTGTTTCGAAAAATTATCTCGAGGTTCCAGATAACCACTTGTCAAGATGGCAACATATTCTAAAACTAAAGCAGCATTTTTGGCAGAGATGGCAGAGAGAATACCTTCACCATCTTCAGAGTCGAACCAAGTGGACCACGGAGGCAGAGAACTTAAAAACGGACACTGTAGTTTTGTTAGTAGACGAAAATCAAGCTCCTCTACAATGGGCCTTGGGCCGAGTGGTGAAAGTCTATCCAGGAGCAGACGGTATAGTTCGAGTCGCGGACGTCAAAACCGCGCAAGGACAATTTCGTAGGAGCGTTAAAAAGCTTTGTGCATTACCATTTGATTGTTAAGTGCAGAAAACAAAAATTTGATCTTTATTGTTACTTTAAGTTAGCTAAGCGTTATACAAATCAATGATTACTCATATCCACAGTTAGTACAAGTTTTTTTTTTTTTTTTTTGTTTTGTTCTCTCTTCGTTCTCTCATTATTAGTTTAATTTGAAATTTATATTTCAAGGCGGCCGGGATGTTAAAGTCGCAATGAGTCGAGTCTAAGAAATCGATATATCGATTTCTTCGATCCTCGCAAGCACGAGGATTTCCGTTCTTCTTTTGTTCCTTATGTATGTAAGACTGTGTGTGTGTGTGTAGGCCATGCTATGTGCAAGAACCTGAGTTCCTATAATAAATTTTATGCAAGGGAATCCACGCATCACCTTCAGTTCATAACATCCCAAACACATAACATATTTAAAGAAGAATCAAATCGGTTCCGGACAGTTGTGACACTTCCCTTGTGAGAGCCATTTTCCATAAGAAATTTGCGGGGTCCTTTTAGAAAATTATCTTGTACAATTCTTATAGATTTATTATAATATAAAATGCAAAAGACATTGAAAATATAAAATACAGAGGTAAAATGAAACATAAGTAGGAAATGCAAAATCTCCAGCAGCAGGTACACTTGGCGCACGGCCGTTTTACTTATGATACACTATGTATGAAAGATTCATTAGTTATTAATTTTCATAATTAACAATTATTGAATGTGTACTGAATGGTTTTAAATGTAAGTGTGTCATTTTCTATTACGGGAAGATGTAAATGTATTGCATGAAGAATTGAGCGCGTGGACGGACACAAATTGTGTATATATTATATGTAGTATAAAGACGTTTGAAATTCTTAAAAATGATTTTTTTTAAACGCAATTTTTTAATAATTGAATTTGTAAAATAACCTTCAATTTGGTGATAATACATTTTTTAAATTTTGAAAAAAATGTTAATTAATGGGAATTTTGAAAAATAAAGAAATACAATTTTCCACTGTCTTATAGTATTTTTCAAACCATTCAATTTTTAATTTAAAAATTTTTTCTATCTTTTATAGTTTTGTCCCAATTTTTGTCCCGAAAGAGAAAAATTGATTTTTTTCTGGAAAGTGTTTTATCCTGACTAAAAGTGTGTATAAACACATACACGCAAAAAAAATACGTGTCCCTTATTTTAGAAATATTTCTACGAAATGTCATTAGAAACCAATATATTAAAGATTCATCCAAATCGGGAAGGACACTTCTGTCCTTTTTTTGTCAGTAATACAACAGTAAGAAAAAACTGACAAAATTTTCATTTTGTCAGTAGAATAAATACAGGTACGATAATGTAATTGACTCAACTGGTTATAAGCGATTTATTTTGAAACGACGTTTCGACCATTTAGTTTTGTTCTTTTCAATTTTACATAGACTTTTTTTACAACCACAATGTATCCATAAGTATAACAAGATAACTTGCGAAATTAACGCAAAAAGTAATATGAATATGTAATAAGTTAAAAGACTTACGAAATAAGAACGTCAGATATTACACGGTAGAAAATCTTCACAATACATTATATTAAACTCTGCTGTACTGAGAAAGCACGTCAAGAACAAAAGAAAACGAGCGTTAGACTTAATAAAATTATACAAAGGTCAAACTAAAAGTTATGAGACATGTACAAAAGTAGATGTAAGCACGAAACATAAGCAAGATGTTAAGTTAATAAGTGTCAATACTCAAGTCATATAAATAGTTAAACTCTCCGTATCATTTTAACGGTTGATCGAAGATTTTTCTTAAGGAGTTAGACCACCTTGGAAAGACAGAAAATTCGTTGAAAATAAAAAAAATTTTTTTGACACAACTATTACACATAAACACTTTTTGTTATTATAACTATTTACAATACACATTAATGAATAAATAGTATAAAAATGATTTAAAAATATTAAAAAATGGCAGGATTATGTGTTGTCCTGTAAAGTCCCTTTTCGGTAACGCGTTCAAATAGTGGACTCAATGGTTTCGCCAGAGTTTGTTTAATGTTAAAAAATTAAGAATTTTTTAAATTAAGTGATATAATATCTATCATATAGAATAGCCGAAAAAATTAGAAAAATTTTTAACGCAAATAAGAGTTTTAAAAAAAAATATTAACCCTCCGAGAACACACCTCTTTTTTCAAGCATGAAGAACACTCTGGGTCAATCTGACCCGACGCTAGCTTTAAGAGTCCGCCATTTTAAAACGACGTGTTCGATCGGCTTGAAAAAATTCCTGGATATACTTGAAACTTGAATAAATGATGTTGTAAATATTAAAACTGTTTTTATAAATATTAACATATCTAAAAAAATTGTCGAAAAAAAATTTTTTTTCAAAAAATTTTATTTTACATAAAAAAAAACTAGGTACAGAGGGCGCCGATCCCGCCAATTTTCAAAATCCCTTTAAGATATTCTTACTCAAATTTAAGGTACGGGTCAAATTGACCCAGTGTGTTCTCGAAGGGTTAAATTAAAAAAAATTAGTTTTTGTATAAAAATATTAACTTAAAAAATTTATAAAAAATGAATGGTACATCTTATCAAAAAAGCCTATGCTACATTGTAGGTAATTTTATTAAGAAAATGTGGTTAAAGTGAATTAGTCCAATAGTTTTCAAAATATTCGATCCACGAGTGCGGAAGAAGTCGTTTCGAAAAAATCGCAAAAGAAAAAAAATATTGTTTCAACGTATTGTAAATAAACATTTTTTAATAATACCTTCAGTCTTAAATCGTTCCTAAAACTTAAAGTTATAAAATAAAGGGGAAAAAAAGAATTGAATTTTTGAAAATTTTAAAGTGGTTTAACCCCTTAATAAAAAACATTTCTACGGTTTCTCTCTTTTTAATGTCTTTCCTTGTGTAATATCTTCGGGTCTGACCAATTAAAATCATGTCCTAAAATCATATCCGACAATCGATATCTGCTACAAAATGGTTGCATTTTCTTACACAACAAATTACCTTTTTAAAAAAAAGGTACACAAAAGCGCCAAGTATACGCATCGCGAGAGAACGCGTTCAAAAAATAATTCTTGTAAAAAACAACTTTAATATATGTTGAAAACTTTCGAAAAGATTACTCAAATCTTCCCTAAAAAAGTAACGATATCAAGAGACACGGTAGTGTCTCGGTGTCAAATGTAGCGCAGCGAGACCGGCCGTGTATATTTACGCGAGTCGGAAAGTTGCAAGACCCTCAGATTATTGGATGTCGACAACCGCTGAACCGATCGACTTCTAAGTAGACTCAATCGATAGCTCGGGTTTGATTTTCATAATAAAACTATTTTTATTTTTTGGTTATGTACCCTACAAGCTGAGATATTGCGATGCAAAGTTGAAATCTGAAAATTTTTGTTTAAGAAACGTCGTCGTCGTCAACATTGATGGTAAGAGCGGAGTGAGGTAGGGGTCCGGAAATGTACGGTTTGCTTTTCCACCACAGTGTGGCTCTGCAAGCGTTCAATAAACCGCGCGGGCATTATCGATTTAACAAATGTATCGATAACAGATTTATCGACAATAGATCGATAAGAGATATATCGACAATGTTAAAAGATAGAAGATAGAAGATTATATGACATTATTTTTTTTATTTTTATTTTTATTTTTATTTATTTTTTTGTAAAATGACCTTTTTCAATACATTTACCGTAGTGGAATATAGCAATAATGTTGCGCCCGCGTCCGGTTATCCGGTACGCAATGAAGATGCGTACCGGAGGATGTTTCCTGTTCCCTGGCGACGCCTGTTTATGCGTTCCCAGGCGCGTTGTTTTGTTGTTGTTTACGGAGTTGTCAGATTCTTTGGATCCTTGTATCCTTGATGAGAATTATTAAATCGTTCGCTTTCATTAATTAACGAGTTGTTTCTTTGCGTGAGTGAGTCGCGGAACCGTGAGTGTGTGAGTGACGGAAGCGTGCGCGGAGACGCAACAATAACTTTATACAATTGTCCAGCTATTGATATTTTACTTGTAGGGACAGATCATAAACTAAAATTGTGTGGTAAATTAGTACTGATAATAATGTACTTGTTTCTCTTTCTATTAACAATTTAAAGAATAAAAGTTATAATCTTAATGATTTATTAAAAATTTTATTTTTACATTGGAATCAGTCAAATGACAAATCATGTGAATATTGTGGAAAAAATGATATTTTAATAAAAAATGAAATAATATCGGCGAAAGAGGTAGTTATTATTCAAGGGAAGTTCGGCAAGTGTAAAATTCAAAAAAATCTGAAACTTTGCATAAGTTTAGACTAGATGGACCTAATCACGAAGCAATTTTTTTTAGCGGCTGATATTCGGTTTTAAGGGTGGAAACACCCTCTTGAAAAAAATCGGTTTTTCTCTTTCGGAGCGAATATCTCCGAAACTAAAAAAGATAGAACAAAAATTCAAACTGGGTATTAAATGGTTTGATGAGTACTATAAAATAATGTAAAAAATTTTTTTGCTTTTTTTAATTTTCAAAAAATCTTACCCCTTTAACTTTTTTGTCAAAATTTTGAATTTCTGTTTTTACCAAATTAAAGGTTATTTTTTTACGAATTCATCCATGTATATTAAAGTTATGTTGCGTAATATCATTTTTGGGAATTAATTATAAACGCCTCCGTACATACGCTGTTTGTGTCGGTCCACGCGCTCGATTCTTCGCGCAACGCATTTTTCTGTAATCAAAAGATGACAAATATACTTGGAGAATATATCCATATATAATCACGAAAGTTTTCATCTCATGCTTGATGAATCTCATAACTTGAGCACTTATATAAAATTTAAAACAAGTTTGAAGGTCTATAAGACGAATAATTTTATCGCTGGAGGAAATACAAAATTCCGTCGCTTTGCGAGCATCAGTTTAATACGTAACATCGTATATTTTATTGTGTACCGTTAATTAAATTGTGTGAACTATTAATCGTTGCAGTTTTATAGGTATCAGTATTTTGTAAATATTGTTTGTTAATACGTATCTATTAATGTTTATATATATATATAGTGTTTATATATATTTTCATACAATTATTCTTTTATAGTTTTTAAAATTAGCAGATAAATTTTTATTTATTGTATTTTTTTTACGCCCTTATAGGCATACTCTCAACTTTATCGACTCGCTACTTGGCTACGACAGAGCTTCTCTTTCTCCTATAACTTTCCGCAATACAAAAATATGATAAAACAGATGTTTATAATAAACCTAATCACGTTAATGATTTTTGTATATTACACATGTTATATATAATATAATTATAACGACGATCATTCTCTTTGCCAGTAGTATTTCTACAAATTTAAATAAAGGGATTTATTATACAAATTTAAATAAAGGGAATATATAATATAGTTATCATAATATATGTATATATCATAATACATACACTATCGTCGGAAAGTTTTGCAACACCCTCCAAAAATGAGTTTTCCGCGAATTTTTGGTATATTAAGTCAAATTAATATGGAAAATAAATGTAATTATAAATTATTACTTAGTTTTCACCTAATCAAAGGGATATATTATTTTCCAGACATGTAATTTGTACTCGTAAAAGGAGCAAACAAAAAAGTAGGCTTCAAAATTTTTAATAAAATGAAATAATCAAGTGGGTCATGAAAAGTTGCCGTTTTCGTATTGCTATAAGCATAAGTGTTGTCTGATAACGAGAATTAGGCGCGTTGGTGGAAGGATGCCTCGATTGTGTGAAGAAGTAATCAAGAAGAGAGGTGGCCATATTGATGAGTCTGCTGTTTAAATTAAAAATATTTTTTGAGCTTTTTGTTAATCATTTTTAGTAGTATATACATAAATAAATACAACTTTTCATAAAAAGCTTATTACATTTCTTTTATTATTGCGGAAGCTATAGGAGCTTAAATTGGTTTTTGGAGGGTGTTGCAAAACTTTCCGACGGTAGTGTACATATGATATATATGTATATCGCGAGAGGAAAATTAAATTCGTCAAGAAAATAATTACTTATTTAAATCTTTGGTAAAGAAACATTAAAGATTATCGTCTAGACTCTAGATGATCCAACGCAACGAAATAAACGGGTGTACTATAACGTACATGTAATATTTCCTATCAAGAGACACGGTAGTGTCTTGTGCTAAGTCCGCGCAAGCACAAGACACTACCGTGTCTTATTACGCGAGTCGGTCAGTTGAGAGCACTCAATATTTCTGGTTTTCATATATCCGCTCAACGGATCGACTTCTAAGTAGTCTCAATCGATAGAGCGGGGTCGAATTATATAATAAAAGTGTTTTTATTTTTGGGTTACATGCTCTATAAATCGAGCTATTACGACGCAAAGTCCAAATGTGAAAAATATCATTTAAGAAACGTCGTCGTCTTCGTCGTCGTCGACCGCTCAGATTTTACTGTTGTGGCATTCGACATCAGATCGCGCTAGTGACGCTCTGGAAATGTTGGCAAGAGGGGCTGCGGTGAGGGGCGAAGAAATGTGCTAAAGTGTCGGCAAGGGGGGCCGCAGTCAGGGATGAAGAAATGTGCTAAAGTGTTGGCAAGGGGAGCAGCGTTGAGGGGTGAAGAAATGTGTTATACAGGACGTCGTTTTTAGGACACGTTTACTATAACGTAGTATGATCGATAATCGACAGTAAGTGACATCGATAATCGAACGACAGTAAGTGACGTTGATAAAAGTAAGCTAGGTTATTAGCGGCGACGAGACATTATTATTGTATTTGCACATGCAATAACACAAATTTTCTTTCGCTCTCGTTATCACGCATTCACTCTCTCTCTTTCACTCATTACTTATTCTCTAATCTTTCATTTATCAGACCGATTAGTTAAAAAATTTCGAGTAAAGTATATATAATATACACATGTATTTTTTCTACTTATACTTTATTCTATTTCTTATACTTATACTTTTTTCTATTTTATACACTATAAAAGTACAAATATAAATGTTCGCAATAAAAATATACGTGTTCTCAATAAAAATATGTTAAAAAAAATAAATAAATAAAGTTATTCAAGCGTATTTTCGTTAGACCTTGTAAATCACGTCCAGCTAAAGTACAGTTTTACTTCTTAAAAGGATCTCGTTACACCGTGCACAAATATATGATAATGATTATAATAAAATATAATAAATAGTATAAATAAGTATGAATAAATATTGTGTATTCAATAGAAAAAAGTATAAGTATAAAAAATAGAATAAAGTATAAGTATAAAAAATAGAATAAAGTATAAGTAGAAAAATTATATGTGTATATTATAAATACACATATACACATGTGTATATTATATATACACAAAAAATCGAACTGATGTACAAAAAAGAGTGATATCTCTAAAAAAATTACCTTTTTAAAAAAAGGTAAAAAAAAGGTGCTAAGTCCGCGTCAAAAAGTATCTTTGCAAAATAGTATAGTATTATTAACTCTAAAAAACTATTAAAAAACCTATTTCCAAAAGAGTGTGATATTAATCTACACACATAAGTTATTTTAATCCAAACAAAATGGTTTATTTTAAACCATAAAAAAACTATAAGTTATTTAATTATACGTTCTACAAAAATAATGATATCAACAAAATTGTGCTAAGTAAAAATAAAAATTAAAAAAAAATATTTAAAAAAAAGTTACAAAATAATAAAAAAATAGTTTTAATTTTTTTTAGTATATCCTACTAAAATACTGATATCGAGAAATAAATAAAAAAAAAAAAAAACAAAATAATGTAAAAATATAAAATTAAAAATTATTTACAAAAAAATAAAAATTAAAAATTAATGAAAATATAAAAATGTATATAAAAATTGAAAATTAATATAAAAATAAAAAATTTAATGAAAAAACTTAGCGCTGCTAATTTTTAAAATAACATATTTTGTAGCAGAGCTAAGTCTTTTAATTAAATTTTTTATTTTTATATTAATTTTCAATTTTTATATACATTTTTATATTTTTTCATTAATTTTTAATTTTTATTTTTTTGTAAATAATTTTTAATTTTATATTTTTACATTATTTGTTTTTTGTTTTTTTTTTTTTTATTTTTCTCGATATCAGTATTTTAGTAGGATATACTAAAAAAAATTAAAACTATTTTTTTATTATTTTGTAACTTTTTTAAAATATTTTTTTTTAATTTTTATTTTTACTTAGCACAATTTTGTTGATATCATTATTTTTGTAGAACGTATAATTAAATAACTTATAGTTTTTTTATGGTTTAAAATAAACCATTTTGTTTGGATTAAAATAACTTATGTGTGTAGATTAATATCACACTCTTTTGGAAATAGGTTTTTTAATAGTTTTTTAGAGTTAATAATACTATACTATTTTGCAAAGATACTTTTTGATGCGGACTTAGCACCTTTTTTTTACCTTTTTTTAAAAAGGTAATTTTTTTAGAGATATCACTCTTTTTTGTACATCAGTTCGATTTTTTGTGTATATATAATATACACATGTGTATATGTGTATTTATAATATACACATATAATTTTTCTACTTATACTTTATTCTATTTTTTATACTTATACTTTATTCTATTTTTTATACTTATACTTTTTTCTATTGAATACACAATATTTATTCATACTTATTTATACTATTTATTATATTTTATTATAATCATTATCATATATTTGTGCACGGTGTAACGAGATCCTTTTAAGAAGTAAAACTGTACTTTAGCTGGACGTGATTTACAAGGTCTAACGAAAATACGCTTGAATAACTTTATTTATTTATTTTTTTTAACATATTTTTATTGAGAACACGTATATTTTTATTGCGAACATTTATATTTGTACTTTTATAGTGTATAAAATAGAAAAAAGTATAAGTATAAGAAATAGAATAAAGTATAAGTAGAAAAAATACATGTGTATATTATATATACTTTACTCGAAATTTTTTAACTAATCGGTCTGATAAATGAAAGATTAGAGAATAAGTAATGAGTGAAAGAGAGAGAGTGAATGCGTGATAACGAGAGCGAAAGAAAATTTGTGTTATTGCATGTGCAAATACAATAATAATGTCTCGTCGCCGCTAATAACCTAGCTTACTTTTATCAACGTCACTTACTGTCGTTCGATTATCGATGTCACTTACTGTCGATTATCGATCATACTACGTTATAGTAAACGTGTCCTAAAAACGACGTCCTGTATAACACATTTCTTCACCCCTCAACGCTGCTCCCCTTGCCAACACTTTAGCACATTTCTTCATCCCTGACTGCGGCCCCCCTTGCCGACACTTTAGCACATTTCTTCGCCCCTCACCGCAGCCCCTCTTGCCAACATTTCCAGAGCGTCACTAGCGCGATCTGATGTCGAATGCCACAACAGTAAAATCTGAGCGGTCGACGACGACGAAGACGACGACGTTTCTTAAATGATATTTTTCACATTTGGACTTTGCGTCGTAATAGCTCGATTTATAGAGCATGTAACCCAAAAATAAAAACACTTTTATTATATAATTCGACCCCGCTCTATCGATTGAGACTACTTAGAAGTCGATCCGTTGAGCGGATATATGAAAACCAGAAATATTGAGTGCTCTCAACTGACCGACTCGCGTAATAAGACACGGTAGTGTCTTGTGCTTGCGCGGACTTAGCACAAGACACTACCGTGTCTCTTGATAGGAAATATTACATGTACGTTATAGTACACCCGTTTATTTCGTTGCGTTGGATCATCTAGAGTCTAGACGATAATCTTTAATGTTTCTTTACCAAAGATTTAAATAAGTAATTATTTTCTTGACGAATTTAATTTTCCTCTCGCGATATACATATATATCATATGTACACTACCGTCGGAAAGTTTTGCAACACCCTCCAAAAACCAATTTAAGCTCCTATAGCTTCCGCAATAATAAAAGAAATGTAATAAGCTTTTTATGAAAAGTTGTATTTATTTATGTATATACTACTAAAAATGATTAACAAAAAGCTCAAAAAATATTTTTAATTTAAACAGCAGACTCATCAATATGGCCACCTCTCTTCTTGATTACTTCTTCACACAATCGAGGCATCCTTCCACCAACGCGCCTAATTCTCGTTATCAGACAACACTTATGCTTATAGCAATACGAAAACGGCAACTTTTCATGACCCACTTGATTATTTCATTTTATTAAAAATTTTTAAGCCTACTTTTTTGTTTGCTCCTTTTACGAGTACAAATTACATGTCTGGAAAATAATATATCCCTTTGATTAGGTGAAAACTAAGTAATAATTTATAATTACATTTATTTTCCATATTAATTTGACTTAATATACCAAAAATTCGCGGAAAACTCATTTTTGGAGGGTGTTGCAAAACTTTCCGACGATAGTGTATGTATTATGATATATACATATATTATGATAACTATATTATATATTCCCTTTATTTAAATTTGTATAATAAATCCCTTTATTTAAATTTGTAGAAATACTACTGGCAAAGAGAATGATCGTCGTTATAGTTATATTATATATAACATGTGTAATATACAAAAATCACTAACGTGATTAGGTTTATTATAAACATCTGTTTTATCATATTTTTGTATTGCGGAAAGTTATAGGAGAAAGAGAAGCTCTGTCGTAGCCAAGTAGCGAGTCGATAAAGTTGAGAGTATGCCTATAAGGGCGTAAAAAAAATACAATAAATAAAAATTTATGTGCTAATTTTAAAAACTATAAAAGAATAATTGTATGAAAATATATATAAACACTATATATATATAAACATTAATAGATACATATTAACAGACAATATTTACAAAATATTAATACCTATAAAACTGCAACGATTAATAGTTCACACAATTTAATTAACGGTACACAATAAAATGTACGATGTTACGTATTAAACTGATTCTCGCAAAGCGACGGCATTTTATCTTTCCTCCAACGATAAAATTATTCGTCTTATAGACCTTTAAACTTGTTTTAAATTTTATATAAGTGCTCAAGTTATGAGATTCATCAAGCATGAGATGAAAACTTTCGTGATTATATATGGATATGTTCTCCAAGTATATTCGTCATCTTTTGATTACAGAAAAATGCGTTGCGCGAAGAATCGAGCGCGTGGACCGACACAAACAGCGTATGTACGGAGGCGTTTATAATTAATTCCCAAAAATGATATTACGCAACATAACTTTAATATACATGGATGAATTCGTAAAAAAATAACCTTTAATTTGGTGAAAACAGAAATTCAAAATTTTGAAAAAAAAGTTAAAGGGGTAAGATTTTTTGAAAATTAAAAAAAGCAAAAAAAATTTTTTTACATTATTTTATAGTACTCATCAAACCATTTAATACCCAGTTTGAATTTTTGTTCTATCTTTTTTAGTTTCGGAGATATTCGCTCCGAAAGAGAAAAACCGATTTTTTTCAAGAGGGTGTTTCCACCCTTAAAACCGAATATCAGCCGCTAAAAAAAATTGCTTCGTGATTAGGTCCATCTAGTCTAAACTTATGCAAAGTTTCAGATTTTTTTGAATTTTACACTTGCCGAACTTCCCTTGAATAATAACTACCTTTTCGCCGATATTATTTCATTTTTTATTAAAATATCATTTTTTCCACAATATTCACATGATTTGTCATTTGACTGATTCCAATGTAAAAATGAAATTTTTAATAAATCATTAAGATTATAACTTTTATTCTTTAAATTGTTAATAGAAAGAGAAACAAGTACATTATTATCAGTACTAATTTACCACACAATTTTAGTTTATGATCTGTCCCTACAAGTAAAATATCAATAGCTGGACAATTGTATAAAGTTATTGTTGCGTCTCCGCGCACGCTTCCGTCACTCACACACTCACGGTTCCGCGACTCACTCACGCAAAGAAACAACTCGTTGATTAATGAAAGCGAACGATTTAATAATTCTCATCAAGGATACAAGCGCCCGTAGAATTTGACAGCTCCGTCAACAACAACAACATAACAACGCGCCTGGCAACGCGTAAACAGGCGTCGCCAGGGAACAGGAAACATCCTCCGGTACGCATCTTCATTGCGTACCGGATAACCGGACGCGGGCGCAACATTATTGCTATATTCCACTACGGTAAATGTATTGAAAAAGGTTCATTTATTGAAAAAGGTCATTTTACAAAAAAAATAAAAAAAAATAATGTCACGATAATCTTCTATCTTCTATCTTTTAACATTGTCGCTATATCTCTTGTCGATCTATTGTCGATAAATCTGTTATCGATACATTTGTTAAATCGATAATGCCCGCGCGATTTATTGAACGCTTGCAGAGCCACACTGTGGTGGAAAAGCAAACCGTACATTTCCGGACCCCTACCTCACTCCGCTCTCACCACCAATGTTGACGACGATGCGACGTTTCCCCCCCCCTTTTCGCTTTCCCCCTTTGCTCGTATATTTCGTCTCCGGCATGTCGGGTCCCTCCCCCCCCATCCCCCTCGTTTTTTCTGCCCCCTCCCCCCGCGCTATCGCTTGCGTGTGTCTTCGCCCGTCGCTCGGTTCTCCGAGGTTGTCGACCCTCACCATATGTCCTTCGTTGCGGGCTCCTTGTCCCCCTTCCGCCTCGCCCGTCTACTCTACCCGGTCCGCGGATCGCTGCGAATGCCATTCGGACTATCCGATGTCCCCTCCCGGTCTCTTGCTCTCGTCCTTTTTCTGGCCTCGCTGAGTTCCTCTTTTATCACGCCCCGTTTTCCCCCCACTCCGTGTTTTTTCCGACTGTCTGTTTTGACCGCGTTCTTCTCGCCGCTGCGTTCTCCTTGTGCGTTTTTGTGTCCCCTTTTTTTCCCCCGGTCCTTTGTTTGTGTACGCCCCTGCACCCCCCCTCTTTTCGCCGCTCTCGCTGTCGGCCTGCTTTAGGACTGCTTTCTTGGTCCGCCCCGCCGCTCTTCCCCCCGGCCCGCCCTCCCCCCGCGCGCCCCCGTTCGCCCGCCATTTTTTTTCTTCCGGGTTACCCCCTTTCCCCCTTTTCCCCCCTTCCTTTTTTTTCCCCTTTCTTTCTCCCTTTCGTTTTCGTCGCTTTCCGCCTGCCTGTCTTCTCACCCCTGTTCTTTCCCCTTCGTTGACCCCCCTTTTTTCTTTGGCGCTTTTTTCGCCCTCCTTCTTCCTCCCTCTTGGCTTTCGCCTCTTTTGCCCCTTCTTGGCCTCTTCCCTTTTTTCCCCCCCCTTTCTTCCTCCCTCCCTCCCTTTGCTCTTCTTTTTGCTCTCTTCCCCTCCTTTTCTCCCTTTTTCCTTTCCTCTTTTTCTCCCCCCCCTCCTTTTTTTTTTCCTTTCC